>CAOJBJ010787234.1:0-16127 GCA_948291685.1 Euphorbia celastroides
CCCATTGCTCGGAAATTGGCAGAGAAAGTCCTTGAGACATGTGTGAATAAAGTTAAACCTTACTTGCAACATGCTGTGAAATCTTTGGGCGCCTCTTTAGACGATTACAGTGACATTGTTTCTTCCATATGCCAAGAACCATCTAGTTCTATTGAGCAAAATGCTTCCCTTACTGCTGATGAAAACAAAGTACTTATTTCTTCAATTTATCTTACATTTTGATGATCTGCACTAACTAGTTAGTGTGGAAGCGACGAGTCAAGATGTGCATTTGATTGTTTGTGTTAGATTATAACATTTTTTTGCTTTGTGTTCCTCGTGTGAGGAATTTTCATTTCATATACACTTTAAGAGACATCCGGAAATATTTATAGGTTGGAGGTGGCATCCAATCTGTTTTCATTCTGCTGCAACTTATGCCCAAACCTTTTTCATCTCATTTGTGCTACAAATCGTTTGTTATATGTTCCTTCTTTTCCCTGTTGTTTTTCAACATTGATGAGTAAAGTTCCTCAATTATTTTTTCTTTTCTCTGTGAGTATGTATCTTTTTGACATGTTGAGTATAAGATGCATGGTTGAAGTTGGGTTTTTCGACAGGTGCAATAACTTTTTTTTCTGGTAAATTTGCTGTAGGTTGAAGAGACCAAGCCAGTAGAAACATCGCCAGATGATGCCCAGGCATGTTGGTTTCTGTTATTATTGATATGGTTTATTATTGTGATTTGGATTGATTTTATTTCTCCCTTTTTCTCTTTTCTGTTCAGGCGAATGCAGAGGTAGCAGCTGAAGCAAGTTCTCCTAAATCAGCTGAGCCTGCAAATGATAAGTCTCCCAAGTCAGCTGTGAGCAATGGTGTTGCACAAGCATGTGAAGCTGAATCTTTAGCCGATTCAAGCTCCTTGAAGAAGCAGGATGATAATATTCATGCTGATCCGGCAAAAGATGGTGATATCTCTACTGGCGCTGATCCTAAAAGTTCGGATGCTGAAAAGTTAGCTAATGAAGAAAGCAAGCTTGAAGGGGCTAGCAAGAAGAAAGGCAGGAAAGTGAATTCTTCAACAAAGTCAGCTGAACCTTCCGAGAAGTCTAATGCTGAAAAGGATATTCATGATCCAGTTGATGATAAAGCCGGTAGCAAGGATATTACTAGCTCACCTCATGAAGAAACAGCTGCTGAAGCTGCCGTTTCTTCTGAAGATATAAAGGATGCTGAAAATATTCAGCCTTCCTCCCCCAAGGCAGTTGAAGGTGATTCTGTTAGAGTTGCTTCTCCTGAAAGTGAGAATCTCCCAAAGGCTGCTCGGTCAAAGAAGGAAAAGTCGATCAAGGATGCTGAACCATCTGCTGTTGATGTTTCTGGAAAGACTTTGGAAGGAGCAAGTGATTCTGAGGCTAAGCCAAACAAACGATCGAAGAAGGAGATTTTGACCAAAGATTCTGAACCTTCTGCTGATGATGCTGCAAAGAAGACTTCCGAGGGAATAAGTGATTCTGAAGTGAAGGTAAACAAACGATCATCAAAAAAGACACCAGGTAAGATATCCAATGAAGAGAAAACTTCTAAATCAGAAGCATCCAAGAAAGAAACGACTGATGAATCAGACACAAAATCTCCAAAGAAGCCATCTAAAAAGCTGGATGAGAGTAGTAACAATGGTGATGAACCATCTTTAACTCCAGTTGAAAATAAGAAACAGCGAAGTCGTGGAAAATCTTATTTGGCAAAGAATGCGAGCAAAAGTTCGACTAAAGATGATAACAAGGTATCGACCCCGTTCACTTGTTCCTTATTTACATATATTTTCTCTGATTGTTAAGGAAAACTGTTTGATGTGTTTTTTCAAAGGTCTCTTCACCAAAATCAGCTGCTAAAGCAACCAAAAATGTGCCTCAATTGGAGACCACTAAGACTGGCAGCAAGAGGAAGCGCGCTTCGGGCAAAGAAAAGGTATGAATTTCAAAGAGTGAGTCATGGATTGCTTTGTGATAGTTGTAATATATGGACATTTAGGATGAGTCCAGAGTATACATGTTTTGAATAGGAGAAACAACAAAGCTGATGCTATGGCCTTCATATGCTCCTTTGAATCTTTCATCTGCATTTTCTGATACCGTTTTGGATTATTTGGTTACAAATAGATCGTATATGAATACTTCAAACTATTTTGTATCATGAACTTTATTTGTTACGCCTCCGTTCCCTTGGAATATTACCTTCCTCAAATGTCTAACATGATGTTTTCTATTTTTTTAATCATTATAGAAATAAGCTTTTCTGTAATGTTCTTTCATATAGAGAGGCTACTCATTTTGTATCATTGAGTTCATACATTGTGCGTTCTGTTGAAAGAATCAGCTGTGAGCTAAATGTTTCCTTTGTCAAGTATCTACTTCTAAATTGATACCATTAGTTCAGTCATTATCCCCTTGACCTTGTAAAAATATTCTTTGAATTACAACTCTCATAAAAAGTCACCTTTGGAAATGCCATTTGTTTGGTTGCTTGTATCGGAACTAAATTTTGATATTGAAAATATGATTCAGGGATCTGAGACACGGGACAATGATGCTAGTGATTTGGTTGGGAAAAGAGTCAAGGTTTACTGGCCAGATGATGACAAGTAAGTTTCCCCCCCTCTCCATTTCACTTCTTTTCCCTGCGAAATTGTGATGACAACAAAATATTTTATCTGACAGCTGTTGGGTCAAAATATTTCACTTGTTAGATTCTTGTTTGTTTTTGGTTTTAAAGTCAGTGTAATAATTTTCACATTTCATCAAATCGCTTTGCAGGTTCTATAAAGGTACTATAGATTCATACAATGCCAGTAACAAGAAACATAAGGTGAAGACTCCAATGCCTTGTGTCTATACAGTTTTAACTTGTTTTCTGTAACATTTTTTTATCCTCGATGTTAACTTTGGGCACCATTATTTCTTTTGTGTAGGTTCTCTATGATGATGGGGACCAAGAAATTCTGAATTTGAAGGATGAAACATGGGAATTTATCCAAGATGGCGATGATGACAACGACGATGTGCAAGATGAAGTAAGTGTTACCATATTACTCGACTTAATTTTGTAGATTTTGTCTAATATTTTTCCCTTTTTTATGACAGGTAGCAGCAGATGAACCTGAGAATCCTGATGCTCATCTTGAAACGTATGTTCTTTATTTCACTATCATAATTTTCGACATTTCGTTTTTGTCAAATGAAATTTTCTTTTCAGCTTGCTGTTACTTCTGTGTTTTTGACTCTTTAATTTTCTGTTCCGAATATATTTACCAGTCCCCCTAAGAAGAAATCAAAGACAAGTGTCGATCAATCTTCTAAGGGCAAAGCTAAGTCTGCCAAGTGAGTATTTTCGGTTTGTTCTGCTTCTAAGCATCGCACGACTATTACAATTTCTGATCGATTTATGTTTTCAACTGCTAGGGGCCGAGGAGCTTCATCCAGCAAATCAAAAACCGCTTCTGCGAAATCAACTGGAAAGTCAAAAGACAGCAAACCCGAGCCTGAAACCAAGGCCGCAACTAAATCTGCTGATGTGGCTTCAAAATCCAAAACCAAGTCAAAAACCGAGGACGCCTCAACATCCAAGTCAACCAAGCCAAAAGAGGACGCATCCAAAACCCCGAAAACTGGAAGGTCAAAGCAAGACACCCCGAACAAATCCTCCAAGACGGCTGAAAAGTCAAAGCCCACTTCAAAAGTCAAAGCCCCCGTTGACCAAGACTCAACCGACTCGGATGAACCCCTGGAAGCCACAAAGGCAAAGTCAAAGTCTCAGAGCGGGAAGAAGAGGCGGAGGGTTTGAACTACAGAAGCCGGTTTGTTGCAACAAAGGCGCATTTTGCTTTAGAATCCACAGAGTAAGCCGGTGTTCTCCAGGATTTTATAATTCTCGGGTTTTGGCTTACAGGTGATACGAAACTCTTTTTTTAGGTTAGCTCAGTGGTAGCAACGGTATGTAGTAGTTTTTTGATGTATTTATTAATATTGTTTGTTTCGGGTTATAGCTTTTGTTGAAATGGATGTTGTTATTGATAATGTTGCAGATTTAGAGTGTCTTCTACATGAATTCTCGGTTTTAGCCATCGAATTTAGTTACAGTAACTCTCTTCTCGGCTCTAGGCTGCTTTCGTTTTCTTATAGGAAATTGTTAAAGGGTGCCCTCAATTGCAGAAAAACGCCTCTGGAAATCACATTTCTGCCCCTATCCTACAGGAGAAGTGGAAAGCAAGGAAAAAAGAAAAGCTGGTGGGGGTACTTTAAAGACTTGAGGGGGCGTTTTTCAGCGATTCAGGGCGCCCTTTAGTAGTCCAGTTCTACCAAAAGTATTTATAAAAAATTAGGTTGAATAAATTTTTCCCATACTAAAGTGGGCTTGATTTCAGATTTAAGTTGCATGTTTTTCTGCATATCATGAAACTTTTCTTATGAATGTTCGATCACTCTTAGATCATGATAAATTTGAGCAATATATGTGAACATTTTAAAATGCCCAAACTATGAGAACTTCATAATTTTTATTTATAAAATTTACACTGCTCAATGCTCAATTATTAAGCAAATAGTTTGGAATTTGTGGACTCTAAAGATTTCGTGTTTGGATCACGAATAGAATAAAACGAGAATTTTTCTTTCAATTTAATATAAGTTTATATGAAACAATTTCATTAAAAAAATCAAACAGGTTTAAGTGATATATCAAATAGAAAATTTCTATTAAGTAATAAAAAAATATTTAACTATGGATAGAAAACAAAAATAAGTCACACATGTTATTGAGGGTTTCTACAAGTAAAATTTATATTTTTCCAGCAAACTATATGATACCCCACTTTAATAGTATATATTGTAGGAACAAAGATTAGTATTAAAAGTTCAACTACTTTTAATGCTTTACTAATCAAGTACCTCAAATTGTGTTATGTCCACTTGTGTTCTACTTTTTATTATTATGAATATCGAAGTCAATACTTATATTTTATTCTATATGATTATTTAAATAATACAATTTATTTATCAAAAGAAAATTGATAGAAAATGGGACGGCCCCATTTCCCACATGTAAATGCAACATCTTAGTCTTGCCCCCTTCTTTGGTGGTCACTTTTCATTTTGCAATTTAAGATATTTTTTGTGGTACATTTTGTTTAATTATTTCTTTTACTTTATTTTTTTAAAAATGGAAATAGAGTTGTTTTTGTATAAATTATAGCTTATAGTTTGGATATTAGCCATTGCCATTTGTAATTGAAGTCTTAATCTTGTGATTAATATGAAACGTGTGGATTCTAAAGATTTTATGTTCGAATCACATTAGTTGAAGACTTTTCTTTTAATTTAATGTAAGTTTATACGAGACAAATTTTTTTCTTTAGAACTAACTCTTCATATGGGAAAATCAACTTAGCTGAATCTATTATATTGTGTTAGGTTTAGAAACTTTTTTTATTAACAGCTCCGATCTAAATTCATTGTCGTTAAAGTTCGAAATTTTATGGGATTCGGTACATTTGTAAAACACTTTTTTATTCCGTTTTAGTCCAACAAAAAATTTGAAAAGAATTATATTTATGGAATTGTAAGATGAACAGATGAGAAATTGAGAATGACCTTACAAGATCAATGAACCTAAAGTTTTAAACAGTGGATCAAATTGGACTTGAATTAATTGTTTTAGTGATAAGTCTTGGGTGATCTTTCGGTTTGAATCGAACCGATTGTTTTAACTAATTTATTGATTTAATTATTATTTTTTACTGAATGCTCGCCCCTAACTGTAAAACTACTTCGGTTGAAGCAATTCAATTCGTTCGGTAGAACCGAATGCTTTCCCTTAATTACATAACATTGAAATTCTAAGTGCAATGAACTTCTTTTTTGGTCCTTCTACAGTACCCATTATCCATATATACTTTTATTTGGTCGAAGATTACTGCTCAAAGAAAATTAATTTTGTACCTATAAAGAAAATTAACTATATATTCTTTGTACCTATAAAGAAAATTAATAATTTTTTATGTATCTAACTTACAAATTTAATTTTCTGATTTAGTTTAGACAGAGTGAAGTGCACCGGTAATGTATTCTTTTCAAGTTGTATGAGTGCGTAATGAAGACTTTGTTTGTGTTGCACATGTTTTAAGTTCAATAGGTCTCCACATGCGGGAAAACACTGTGAATAATACTAAAAATTATTAGTGAAAATTTTAGATTAAATGTTGTTATGTGTTACTGAATGTATATGGTTATACATGAACAAATATTGAGCGAAACTTCCAAAAAGACCCAGTTATCTCACCTTTTTTCACCACTCATTAGAATATTTCAACACGAATGGTGTCGAACTATAAACTTTTTTTTTCCTTCAAGAGAGGGTAGACGTGCACGTTTCTTTCAAGATACATGAATAGTGATAGATTTCCTCCAATCATCTCATAAAATAACTGATAGATTTCCTCCATGAATACTTTCTTTTCAACTATGTTTTCTTTTGTAAGTCATTGTGAGCCGTCGATTACTCTTCCTTTTAGCGTATTCACCATTGGATTCGTTGAAATAATGATCACATTTCCATGCAAGAGATAGAAAGTAAATTCAAGAATCCGTTGATAACTCTCAAAGCGATTGTCTTGCATGTTTGGAAAGAAATAATTAGTATGTTTTATTCATGAATTTTTTACTATAATTGTCTTTTATCTTTCAAGTAAATAATAAAGACAAGGTATGCATGTTCAATACAATACAACTGCTTTTAGTTATTACGAAAGTAGGGCTTATAAGCAATATTTAAAAGTAGTGAAAACAACTACTAGTAGCATTTCAGCTAAACAACCCTTAAAATTTGATTAAAATATTTCAAATAGTGTGTAGCTCGACTGCTCGAGTCCTGCAATAACTATTTTACGCTTTTTCTACATTGCATAAAAATTCGAATACGAGATAACACCTGATAAATATCTGCAATCACGGCAATTATCAGTATTTTGTCGATCAAACGAAACAAATAATTATATGTAGCGGAAACTGCAAAAACTATAAGTAACAATAACAGCTCCGCCAAACCAGGCATTTTCTTTCTTATAAGTTAGTTTTGGAGAGAGAATAAATTATACATCCAAATGGTCCCTAACCCTAGAATCTGCTCATTAAAATGCCAGGAAAGAGTGTCCGATATTCAGATTTCTAAACTTTACTTAAATGGGCAGATCACTGCTTAATTAATTTCTTTTTTCAAGCTCTAACAGATCTAACTCTTATTTTTCTTATGGTGATTTTTATCTTCCTTTTCTAGGTATAAGATGTCTTATACCTTCTTTCTATATGTTTTTCTTCTTCATTTTCGGGTCATTAGAATTTGACAGAAGAGAGTGAGCACACAGAGGCATTTGTATAAATCTATACCCTTGCTTTTGCGTGCTCACTTCTCTTTTTGTCAGCTTCGACCGCCGGAATTTGAACTTTTCCGGCCACTTATATGCTTACTCCGATTACCCTTTTCTTCTCTTACCTAAAAAGTATATCTTTTGATACCTTTTTGTAAGCTTTCTTAGCTTTGTTTCAATGCAGCAAACTATTAGTGATAGGTTAAGTAGAAAAAGAAGATGCCAATATTTTTTCTTTGCTTTTATTGTTCCATAAACTTTTTCATAGGACGAAGGTAGAAACTTGCTAGATAGAATGAGGTTAATCGGGCTAGGTTGAGTTATTCGGTATAGCTGTTTCGTGTGTGTGTGTGTGTATATATATATATATATAAGTAGGGAATAGTGAGATGAAATGTATTTTGAGGTTCGTTTTGCAAGATGAAATGTTTTTATATTCCACCAATTTTAAACTATTCTGTGAACCAAACTATAACATGAATTTTTTTTTATATATATATTTTGAGCTTGCCAACTTTGTTACCGTCTTTTAGTTTCTGTTCATGTGATTATACCAGAGATTCTTGCTTTATTCTCATTTGGTGTGTTTTTCACCTGAATCTATTAGTTATTTGTATCTGTTTGGCAGAGTTGTTATTAATTGTTTAATTGCTCTTAGCAGTTGTTGATGATTGTTATTGTAATTTTTTTTTGTATTCAAAATATATGAAATAAATTATAACATAAATTGTAACAATAGACTAAAAACAAAATCTAGAAATTTAAAAAGAAATTCTTAAGACAGTTTGATCAAGGCTATGTGTTGATTAGATGTGATATTTGGTGATTGGGATGTGATTTAGTATGGTAATAAAGTAATTAATAGTCATGATTGTTTCCATATATGGTCAATATTTTTTCTTTTATACGTGCGTATATATACGTGGTACTACACATTTTGGCTGAGAAAAATCCTAAGGACCAGGTCAGAGATAAGTACTATACAGCAAATTGTACAATTTTATTCGCATTTATATTTAACTCGACTCGAGAGTATTGCGAGATTGCTTGCATTTCGCATTTTCAAGTAATCTAAGGAACGCTAGAAGTTTTTAGGTACTATAACTCTTGTAGGAGAAAAATGTGACAAATTTGATTCATCTTTTCAAAGATCTTTATATATGTGATCTAGTGATTGTTTAAAAAAAAATGTGAAAGTGTTACATGGATCGTGCCTGGTATGTTAGTCCCTCTCTCTATATATACATATTGTGTTAAATATTGAAAATCGATAGTTCTTAACGTAAATCGTTCACTTATTTGCAGATTTTTATGCCAGCGATTATTTTGCTTCTCAACAAAGCAAATAAATCAAATGGAGTCAATACCGATAGCCAACATTTCACAAAGACACCAAGGTTCATCTCTCTATATGAATGTAACTCAGTTTTTGTTATACTGATCTATAGCATATTATAATGTATATGTGATCATATCCATCTATAGAGAGTTAGGGTTTCTATTAGATAATCGGTGCATTTGCAGAAGCAATACATATATATACATCCGTGAGTCCATCTATTATTGGTAGTCGAATCTGTACCTTTTGTGTTATAATTTTACGGGTTCTAAAGTCATTTTGTAGGTATTCTTTCTCCAGTTTTCATGCTTGATGTTTCATGATCCATTGGCTTTAGCAACATTGTTTTCGTATACTACTATGATTTCGAGTTTGAAGACTCTTCATGCACTCGGTGGGAGATATTATATTTCTAAGTGAAAAAGTAATAAATTTAGTTTGTGTTCGATATCAAATTGCGAACACTGGTTATAGGAACTTATCAAGGTTATCGACTTTATTATAATTTCTTATCTAAGCATTTCCGCAATATATAGTGAGAATAATACTAATATAACGTTAGGGGATGTTTTCCACGGCCTCAAACAACTTTTCATATGCTTTCACACACACATATATATATATACACACACTCTCGCCAATTAAATTACAAGACACAGATTAAGGTTTACAACTAACAACTTTTTATATAATTAACAGATCTTCACCTCGGTTCGAATTGGTTTTACAAAGAATTAATGACTAAACATCTTGATAGTTTCGAATCTGCAACAGAAACCGAGCTATTTGTTCTAATCCTAATTCTACACAAACTTTTTCGGTTATTCGTCCAATAATAAAACTGTGTCAGACACTTTTTGAAAGAGCTCCAGCAGCAAACAGAAGATTCCTCCGAGAAAACTGATACAATAGTGATGATCCTTAACGTTAGGACAACTATAGACAGATAAAGAATAGTTTTAATTCGTAAACATCATACGAAGATTGAACAGATTCGATATAAAAAGTATGCATATAAAAACTATTGCTAGTTTAAAAATCAAACCAATCCAGTATACTTCCGATAGAGAAAAAAGTAAGCATTTAAAAGAAATTACTTGTGGCTTTTCTTACCCTTAAACTGTGGACCGGAGTTGACTTTGTTGGCAGAGTTTTCAGTGATCTCAATCTGTTAGTACTCCCGCTTTTGCTGATAAAACGGAAACAATGTCCCGTCAAATTGAGATATTTGTAGTATCTAGTTCCCGAGTAAAAGGAAGAGATTAACCGGATGCTTTTAAGGGATAAGAGCTTACCTTTCATCAGCTTTAGTCGCCTTTGCACTTGTGGTTACATCCCATAATTTTACAGTGCAATCCGCAGAACCCGATGCAAGCAGTGTACCTTCACAACTGATAAAAAACGATAAAAAATTCTGAGATTCAATACATTATTAGTGTGTAAATATCGTAACTTAAAAATTCAGACAAAGGCACTTCGTCCTTCAGTTTATTTTGAAAGATCAATAAGTCCCAAAATGACAGTTATGTGTTTATGTATAATTGAGACACTTGTTGTTCAACCGGAAAATGGTCTAAATATTGCAGTTCATTTTGAGGCCTTGTACTTTTCAACTTATTGGAGAGCTGAAACTTATTTCAAACTTAAAGAATTTTAAAATGTGAAATACATCCATATCCCCTTGAACTTGTCTCGAATTGCCTCTCGCCCTCCTAAACTTGCAAAAAAGTACCACTTCATAAAAGTGGACCATTTTGCCCCCCTAGACGCCATGTGTTGGCTTCTAATTGGCTTGACTTTTCAAAGATGTAATCCAATAAAAGGTTGGCATGTGAAATTCCAAGGTTTAGACAAGTTTCAAGGGGGCAAGAGGCTATAATTCGGAACAAGTTCAGGGGGGTCCTGTTGTATTTGTTCATTTAAAAATTATTTCAAACTTATTGAAACCTATTTGAGACTTATTGGAACTAATACTAAACTTAACTGAACTGAATTGAAAATAAGTTGAAAAGAACAAGACCTAAAATCCTATCTGGGGAACTGAAGGATCGAATTCCATGCATTCAAAGATGATGAAGAATGTGTACCTGAAAGCGAGAGACCACACACAAGAATTGTGGCCCATCAAAGGGGAAACACAACGGCCATTAGAGAGGTCCCACATCATTATTGTGCCATCTTCATCACCAGAAGCCATATACCGCCCATCGGGTGACATTGCAAGTGACAAAATCATGCTCCTGTGCCCGATGAATATTCTAACACATTCCCCGCTTTGTACATCCCAAAGTCGAACTGTTTTGTCACTAGAGCCTGTGGCTAAGTAGTTGCAGTTGGCATGCCATTGTACACACTGAAATAGATATGCGATCCAATATCATAAATAAACAAGAGTTACAATAATTTTGTAAAATCTCAACAGCCAAGTGTCAGGTACCAAGAAGTATGGAGAGCTATTATTTTGTGATTTAGTTTATAAGTAGTAATTAGTAGTTTATTAGCTTTAGGATATTAGTTCACTAGAAAGTTCTTAGTCTAGAAGGTTCTATAGGAGGTTAAGCTATTTTGTCTTATTAGTTGTGCTTTTCCTTTATAAACTATTGTAATGAATCAATTATCAATTATCAAATTAATGACATACATATCAATAGCATTTGCTATTTTCTTCCTAATTTCTTTTCTCATCTACAATTCCTCTGTTTCTCATCCCAATTCCTCTATTTTCCCATCCCCTTCCTCTATTCTCTAAATTACTTATCTCAGTCAAGATCGATAACTTGACACCAAGATCGCATATGAGTGGGAAGTACTTTAACATTGATAAAGCATATGAAGTGAAATATCTTAATTAAATCTAAAGTGTATCGAATAATTGGATTTTCATCAACGGTTAATAAAATGATAGCTAAAAGGCACTTCCAATGAAAATTTAAAAAGACAACTAGACTCTTGGGGTCAAAGTGTGTAATTTTTTCTCTAGTGGCTGAAACGCAAATTATTTTGAACTATTTATTTGTAAAAATGAAGAGTTGAGAGATCGATTTGTGAGTATCATCGAGGGTATATGGCATCTGCAAACAGAGTTGAAAGACCGAATTGACCGGTCATCAGGAATGGCAACTGATTATTGTAACCTCCACAGGCGATTGAGAAATAAGAGTAAGAGACTTGAAAGGAAAGAGAACTCACATCAACGTCAGATAAGTGACCTGCTAATATTCGTAAAGGTTGCATTCTATCCATGGACCAAATCCTTGCTGTCCTATCATGTGAGGCACTGGCGAAGTAATGGCCTACTGGACTAAACTGCACCGATGTATAAAGTAGAATGCATAAGAAAAATGGCTCGGGTGCTTCATATTTGAATGAAAGGAAAAAAAAAAGGGATAAACAATGGAATGCATACTTGAACATCCCAAACGGGATAATTATGACCCTTGTAGCAAACCAGATTTGCATTGAGTTTTGTGCTCCATAATCGCACTGCAAAAGCAAGTTATATTTCAATATACATGCTGCAAAAAGAATGAGACAAGGTTGCACAATATAGCAAAGTGGCATTATACTGAAGAGCTGCATGCATCTCTCTCACTCTCACTATCATATACATATGTAGGTCTCTGATAAGGCTGCCAAATATACCTGTTGTGTCGGCTGAACTGGACAGGATGAAATCTCCAAGAGGGCTAAAAGAGGCAGAATATACAGGCCCTGAATGACCCCTCAACAGTGTGTAAGATCTTTTGGCACCATTTGGCCCAAGGACATGTTCACTTGAAGCATCATTTTCACCCTGCAAAACAGCTGACAGCCAGACTATTTAGAATGAATTCCCTTCTCCAAATTATGGCACTGGATAAACAAAATATAAATTAATTCTGGTATTGCAATATATCTATTTTAGAAGATATGCATAAACAATCGTTCATCCTAGTATATCATTAAGCACAAAAAAGGCCATAATATACATGAAACTTTAACTTTATGGAATCTTTGCTACAAGTGCAGCTTACAGACAGACATAAACTAGAGATATATACAGATATCCTAACATTAGGGTAACCTTACTAGGAAAAGATTTTCAATACCTACAAAGCAATAAGAACCGAAACTACAATTCCACACTCACCAAGTTTGGCTACAACCTAGTATAACCTTCACTGTAACATATTATTGAGCATCTTACTGTGGCTTCATCACATCAATAACAAACAAATTGTGATTGACTAAATGCGTGCAAAAATTAAATTTATGACATATAGAATTGATAGCAGTCATACAAATACAATGTTATGCCATACCAGATTCCGTTCCATGCATGACATTGTCAAGCAAAAAGATAGCAACATATGGAAATATTTCCTATTGCAGCAAACTTACAATTGCCATTTTGCTGTCCAAGTTTCACCATATCCCAAACCTGAGGCAAAGGGAGATTTTACTTTAGCACTTACAACATGGCTATGTTAGAGTAAATTAGACAATTTAACGTGAGATCTAGACCTTCAGTGAGGAGTCTGAGAATCCACCAGCCACCAAAGATCCATCTTGGGATATTGAAGAACAGTTCAAACTGGAAAGATTGCAGCAAGATTGTTTAGGCATCGAGTATAGATCAAGAAACATGAGAAGAAAATCAATCCTTATACCTGTTATGTGTGTTAATAAATGTATAAAAGCTGACAGAGGGCAATGCAGTATTGCTCAATTGCACCCGATTTCTCAAGTCTTCAAGAATGGACTGTTCCACCTCTGTTGGGCTGAAAGCATATTTAAGATGAAAAAAAGCACATTACATACAACAAGAACATATTTGTTCCTAAAGCTTGACAATAATAAATGATATTAAACCTTTTGGCAGGAAAAACAAGGCATGCCATTTAATTACACCAGATGTCTTGACTTATTGTGAGAAACAAATTTATCATGCATCACAGAGAGTTCAAGAAAATACATGACAGGTAAAGGAAGCTCTGCCTTGACCCTTGGTGCAGAAGGCACAGCATTAGCGTCAGGGCGAGTGACTTTTGCTGTTGCACTAGCAGCTTTGTTTTTCATCTTTTTGACAGAGGTACCTTGCTTTCCACTTTCAGGCGGTCTTTTCTGAAGAAAAAACAAGATAGCACCAAAGTATAGATGTATTAGTATTGATGGGAAGGACAACTACAATCACCATGCTTCAACAGCCAAACTGAGAAAGCACACATTTGCTTTTATAATATTGCACAACATGAATGCATAATACTGTTTAGAGATTGCGTGCCTTGCTTTCATCCACTTCCCCATCTTTAGCTTCTTCTGCCTTTTCAGAGTCTAAGAGCAAGCCCCCAGCCTTCTCTAAGCGTTCCTCTAAAGAGTCCTCAAGCAGCTATGCAAATGTACAATGGAAGCTTAAAATCACAACTAGCCGAAAGACAGAAATAATATTAGAGAAGAAAGGAAATAAGCGATGATAGAAAAGAATTCCTTCATTCACAATCCATGGATTCCTATTGTAGCAACATACCTAAAGCTAGCATCATGAACAAAATAAGAGGGAGTGTAGATTTTGATTTTGAATATAATAATCCACTGAATTTCCGTATAACAACCATAAAATGTCCGATGTAAAAACCGTTTCAAAAGCTACATCAAATTCATATACTTACCCCCCAATGTATTTCTTTCTTATTAATCTGATTAGCTGTATCCTGGTTACTTCCAATTAAAGTTACAACTTCCAGGTCATCCAAAATTGAGCTGGGTTGTCCAGGAGAAACTGCCAGGCAGCCGGAACATTCATTATGTGTGCAAAAGCATATCCTGCCTACCATAGGTAGGCACTTGTGCACAAAATGAAAAGTTAATGGAAGTACCTTGAAAGTTAATATGGTCATTTACAATTCTGAGCATCATAGTAGACTTTGTGTTGCGCAGATACTGCATCAATAGCTCATTCGAGTACTGAAAATTTGAAAAACACTTTCAGCAATTTGCATGAAATGACGAAAAATTTTCTACCAAGCTAATGTATAATAAATCAATCACCTATTATCTGACTTGAAGAGTATACATAAATCCTTAAAGTATATGCCATACATTAAAACTTTGTGTGCTGCAGTACAAAACATAATGGCTCTGAAACTCATGTCTGCAGTAGAAACTATATGGGAAGGGCATTCAGTTTTAATGTGAAATTCAATTATGGACCAGAATACATAATTCTAGAAATCATAAGGTATGAATAATTAGAAGGCATGTATTTGATTTAAAGCATGGCGAATTATTATATTGTAAAAAATGGAAACTTAGAAACCTTGACTAAATTTTTCAGGTTGACAGAAATTCTGGCAATGCCTATAGATGCTGGATAAATACTAACTTAACAAGCTGATAAGGAAGAAAAATATAGATCAATAAAAAATACATTAAGGAAACGCAAGAAATTACCTGAGAAATCTTAATGTTGACTTTGGTCTGCCTAAGGGTGTGAGCGAATTCCATCTCCTAAAACAAAAAATCACAGGATGTTCTTATAGTGATAGGTAATCAGAACATGCAGAATGAAATACTGCACAATGTTGATAGTAACAACCTCTAAATGAGAGGGAGAAAGAACTCCTTCCAACTTTTGAAGGTCTCGCAAATGCACTGTCTCATGATCTTCACGAAAGACATTGAAGAAATTTCTAGCTGGAAATGAACCAAGATAGCATGACGTAAACAAGTGAGATTCTACTTACATATAAGAACCTTAAAAATTAAAAGACAGAAGAAAAAGCTTACCCTCTTGGATATGCCCTTTTGCCACTAAGTCCATATAACAGTGGACAAATACTGGATATAGCACCCGAAGCAACTCAGGCTGACTAGTTCAAACACATTAAAATCGAGATACACACTCAACCACCAAGAAAATACATAGTTCCAACGAAATAAGTACCTTGTACATATCAAGCGAACTGTGTGTCCATGTCCTTAGTTTGCCATACTCCTCGTGGTACCGTGCAGGAGTATCGTCTGATCTGAAATACATAAAAGCATTCATCAAAAGCCAGAATTTAAGCCATCGAGACTGCACACGTGACACATTCAGCATTCAACTCCAGTAATCCAATCCAATTCAAGAACTTTTAAACACACAACACTTCCTTCCGCAACCTAACTCCAAAATCACAACTACTGCAGCTAACAACTATCTCACGACCGTTAATCAATGAAATTTTCAGGTTCACAAAGCGCAGTTAAACACAAAACACTTTCTTCCACAACCTAACTCCACAGTCACAACCGCTGCAGCTAACAACTATCTCATGACCGTTAATCAACGAAATCTCCAGTTCACAAACAGCAATTAAGAATTTCAAGTGCAGGAACCTTCAGCAGCTAAACAAACAAGTAAGAAAACAA
>CAOJBJ010787271.1:0-11482 GCA_948291685.1 Euphorbia celastroides
TTATGATCATAAATTTTTGGTGGTTCAGAGCCATTATTAATTTAATTTGTTTGGAGATCAAGACATTGATTGTGCAGTACCAATGATCCCTTTTTGGGAACCTAAGTTGTGGCCCTTTCGGACCATGAGTGGTAGGTTGCATTGTTTTTAGGGATAAGTTCAAAAAAAACCCCCTGATGTTTCAATTTTCAGCAAAACATTCCCTAATGTTTAAAACCAAGCAAAACGCCCCCTGATGTTTGTCTCCATTAGCAAAAACACCATTTTTTGTCAAATGGAAGTTAAATGCTGATGTGGTTAAGGGCATTATAGTCAATTGCTTCTTAATTTAATCCAATAACCATTTACCCATTATCTTTAACCCTAATACCCATTTACCCATATCCTTAGCCTACCCATTTCCCATTTCTTCACCCTTCATGTCGCCAGCGTCGTCATGTCCCGAAAAAGTGTGGCTGGCCGGGAAATGCGCCGGAAAAACGCCAAATACTAGACGCCGGCGAACACCAGCCGCCGGAAAATACCCAAAACGACGAGACGAGTAAGAATCGCTGGAAAGGGGTGGGAATCGATTTCTCTCCTAAACGCCAAATCTCCTCTCTCTCCTTTCAACGCTGGTTCCTCCTCGCCGCCAGTCATTTTCTCTCCCTTCCCCCTCTTCTCTCTCACCGGAAAAACCCGTCGTCCCCAGCCTCGATTTCTCTCTCAACCTGTTCTCTCGTCGGATCTCGGTGCTCACTCTCTCTCTCTTAAAACTCGTCGAAACTCGAAACCCGACACTTTCTCACCGGAACCCAGATCTGAAACCTCCTTTCTCGCATTTTTCGGTGTCGGATCTACGACAGAGATCTACGACGTTTTCTGAAAAATCCAAAATCGAAATAACAGATCTGTTCACCGATTTCGTTTTGGACCGAAGATGAGAGAAGAAGGGAGGATTTCCCGGCAGTGAACGGAGAGACGATTTTATCGGAGTTTTTAGGGTTAAGACCGCTTTCCCAACAATTCAAATCAGAGTTTTTGGGGTAAAGGGGATTCTGGCGACGAGTTTCGCCATTTCCCGGCAGGTGTCGAGTTTCCGGCGACGAGGGAAACGGCGCCGGTAGGATGACTTTAGGGTTAGGGTTTTATCTTGTTTTAGGATTAAATGGGTTTGGTTTAGGCTTATTGGGTTATTGGGTTAAAAAACATGGTTGGACAAAATTGCCCATGCTGACATGGCATTTTTTGACGGTGTTAGGGCGGCGATCCTTAATTTGCTAACGGATAAAAACATCAGGGGGTGTTTTGCTTGGTTTTAAACATCAAGGGATGTTTTGCTGAAAATTGAAATATCAGGGGTTTTTAAACTTATTCCTAAAAAAAAGGCAAACAAAAAGTGTACTCTCCATGTCGAAATTTGAGGAACCAAAGCAATGAGAATTATGCAAAAGAAAAAATAAATTATATATTCAAACAATTTTTTTTATTATTTTTGTAATAAATTGCATGCGACCGATTTTAGATAATTGATATGTTTTGATGGTTAAAAGGATAAATATATTAAAATTTCATGCTCACGTAAGTATAAGTTAATTATAGCCACGACTTTTTGTTGAATCCAACAAGATAGAAGAGGAATTGATATGGTAAATTGTGCTAATAAGCAACTGTTTGAAACTTAATTAATTGAATTAATCCCACTTGCAGCATCATAATATGGTTAATTAGTTTCATAATAAATTCTCTAGCAATCAAGTTGATCAATAGTATATTAAAGTGAATAAGACTGTTCATTAGAATTCGAGTGATTAGACCACAATTATTAACAAAAAGATATATTTTACTATTTTTAATATCAAATTGTTGATATTTAATTAACGGGACTATTACTTTGTTTATCTTTGTCACCTTTACAGTAAACCAAAACAATTATTAACAAAAACTTCTATTTTAATATGTTTTTCTTATCAAATTGTTGATAATTTTAATTAATGAACAATCTATATATTCATCTTTGTCACCTTTACAGAGAACCAAAAACATGAAAAAAATTAGCCTTGTTTTCCTAAGGCTAACTAACTAATATATTCACAAACATAAAAAAACAAAAAATCAATACTTTCGAGATGTCGTCTTCGAAAAAAGTTCCGTTTTCGAAAACGCAATTTTTGGCTAAAAATTTATCGATAAAGTAAAAAACAACAATCTCAAACTCGACCGTTGTTAAATATTGGTTGACTAATTCACCAAGGATTTAGTGGACTTCCTCCACAAGATGAACTCAAAAGCTCTTCTAGAAACTCAGCACCTAAATCCTCCAACACGACGACGTTTTGGTGCAGTCTCGTACTTGAAACGGCGGCGTTTTTGTTTGGTCTTGTATTTGCAACGGTTTCTTTCTTACAGCTCCTTTTAGCGACGGATTTCCGTCGCCTCATCGAGTGTTTCCTCTTCAAGGCGATCACCGGAGAACCGCCGTCTTCGAACCCGTATTTCATCTCGTCCAGCGATTCTCTGACAACCTCCGCCGGAAAATTGAGTATCGCCATCGAACCCCTCATAGAAAATGCCGCTTGATCGTAGGCCAACGCCGCCGCCTCCGCCGTGTCAAAAGTCCCCAGCCAAACCCTAACGCCGTTTCTCGTCGAATCTCGAATCTCCGCCGCGTACTTCCCCCACGGCCGCTTTCTCACCCCCCTGTACGACCGCTCCTTCAACGCCGCCGCCTCCGCCGCCGGAGAACCGGATTCGTTTTCTTGACCGGAATTCACTTCCTCTTCTAATTTAACGGCGACGGAAGTTGAATTTGAATTGGAGTTGGAATTTGAATTGGAATCCGACGATTCAAAATTGACGGCGGCGTTGGAATCAAAGACGATGAACTGATCGGAATTTGAGGAAAAGTTGAAAGAGGAGACGAATGAATCATCGAAAGAAGAAGAAAATGAATCGAAAGAATCGAAAGAGAGCTCAGATTTCATATTTTGATCGGAAAAGATGAAATCCATTGAAGAAAAATTGGATTTTTTTTGTGGGTTTGAATGGGAAAGTTGGAATGGTCAGTGGCGCTTTATATAGTGGAGGAAATGGGGCAAAGCGACAACAAATTCAATAATTTAAGGAAATGTGGGAGTAGTGAAAAGTATTGGGGGAGTAAAAGTGAATTTGGGAAATGGATAATGAGGGCATAAATGAATTTTTTTTCTGTAAAATGGTGAAAATTGAAAACCTGGAAAACATTTAAGGAGTGGGGACCACATTTGCTCACGTGAGTCAAATGACGCACGGCGGCGGGGGACCCTTACAATTGCTATCTTTGATTTCGCCCTTGCTTACGCCATAATTCAATTTTAAACAAAAATTATTTTAATGTCTGTTAAATTTGTAGAAATACAAAAATAGAAAATTAAAATGCGTGAGAGGCATAAAAAAACTAAATTCAGTAAAATATTTTATTTTACTACTTTCTTAAATTTTTTCTAATAATTGCTGTTGTTTTTTCAATTAAAATATATTAGTATATTTTTATTGCAATCATTACTATTTTTCTTCTAATTACATATTGACTAATGATAAGTTAATTAGTGAATAAGAGTAAATGAAAATTTAATTTCGATGGAATTGTCAAAAGAAAAAATTAAAAATACTGAATTGAATGGAATATAAACTGATGTTGATGTGTTAGATTAAAAATGCTAACTCAAGACTTTTTTTTTTATTCTATGCATTATTCTCTCACTTAGTAAAGAGAAGACAAAATGGGTCAATATTACTGCAGCAGAGTTTATGTGTGGTCAACAAGATAAGTTTTCAACTGAATCATAGAGGAAGTTTCACATGAAAGAACACGTGTCTAATAAAAAAAAGGATTCATGTGAAAGAAGTACGTATTTGGGAAGAATAAGTAAGTTAAAACACACATTAAGTGGTTCATGTGACAAAAATTAGAAAAAATAGTTGTTCTTGTGCCTTTCACATGTGGATTTTAGTTAATGTGTTATGTAATATGCTATATTTGTCATTTTACTATGGAATATATCGAAAATATTTTTGGTATGGGCTTTTCTGTATATCAATGATCTCTCCCTTTCTTCTAGATAATTAGACACAGTAATACCATCTAAGATGTCAAACAATTTGGTTTTATTTGTGTTGAAATTATAAAGAATCCATGCTCTATTAGTTGGTAGTTCATAAATAAAAAAAAGTCCGTATATTTTTCATGATTAATAGATTTATATGATAAAAGACTATATTTATGGAGCTTTTTAAATTAATTCTTCTTTTGATTTGCAAATTATATGTTCGTGCCTTGTGGATCTATATTTTGGAGTTATTGTTAACAGGGATATACATAATTTATAGTAATCGAAAAGACAACACATCCGATATCACATGAGCGATGCACAAAATGAATAATATGTATAGCATGGTGGCCAAATAGGTAAATGAATGATACTGTTAACGTACAAGGGTTATTTTGATTAAACTCATTTAAGGCATGTTATTCTCACTGATGTTATATTTCACTGTAAACCCTGATTCAACCTATAAAACCGTATGCCGTCTTTAACACTGATACAATTGAATAAAAAGATATCGCAATAATAGAGAAATTGGTATAGTGGTTTTTTTTTTTTAATAATTAGTAAATCCTAGTAGTTTTAAATTTAAAAGAAGACAAAATATTAGTATATACATCTGTACAAAATTATACTGTTAAATAATAGAATAAGTGTACATATTATTTGTGATCGAAGTCCTAGCCTAAGGGTGAAACTTGTAGACTCTAAAGATCTTTAGTTCAAATCATATTCGGGGTAACTTGAAAATTTTCTTTCTGTTCGACATAAGTCCATATTAATCAATTTTTTTCAAAAAACCAATTGTACCACATGCCAATAACTTCACAGTTTAACATTTAGTAAAGTCATAATGTGATTAAATTCTCCCACAATAAAATGAGAGATTAGACAAAAAAATAAAATTGTCTAATAATATTTAAAGTTGAGAAAGGCCTATATATAGTTATTATAAAGAGTGGTATAAGGCATGGTTTGATTGGAACATTTGGTAGATTCAGCCCCCTTTTATGAAACTATTATTTTCAAGGTCTATGAGAAAGACTACAATTTTGGATGTTGGAATTTATGTATTTTTTAATATCTTCCAAAATTGTACGGTTTTTTTTTTATGTTGAAGTCAATATTGTGACCTTACTGCTTTGAATTTTTTTCCCTTTACGAACAAATTATAAGCTAAGAGAAATAACTTTAGAATTAGAACAGTAATTCATGTATAATTTAGCATGTCAATTGAACGGTTCAATACGATATCTGCAATCTTCATTCCGTACTCAATAAATTTTGGATGTGGTTTCAATTTTTTCTCGTTTAGCATTTTGGGTATGGCATTTCGCGTTGTTCGAGTTCGAGCACTTTTCTATTAACCCCCATCCACAAAATATTAGGTAACTTTAAATTATGATTTTATTGATGTGACAATAATTTCATGAACTAACTTGGAAGCTTCCATCTAAATTGTTACTAAAAATTAAAAAAAAATGAAGTCACGTGAGATAAGTGGTGACATTAGTATAAAGCAATGATTAGATAATTAATTATAAATTGATCATATTGATAAGTAATTTAACAAATTAGCCTAAGGATTCAGCGTATATAGTCACTTCCACTGTCACAATGAATCACTTTTTATGCTAATTACATCGTATTAATTTTCTTAATTATTTTAATATCAAATAAAGATTTGGAGTCCTGCACACCTTGTCTTTAACTTTAGTGACCTACCCTCAATAGTCGGCATGCAAAAAGCTAATTGCATACATCTTTGTTATTTTATTGGTCCAATTATACATATTTTATTCTTCCATAGATTAAATATAATTAAAATAAATAATCAAAGTTGCAAATTGGGTTTAGCTAATCAATACCTAGTTATTTTTTCTAATGTTTTTGCCGCCTTTATTGTTCAAGCACTATTGCCTTTATCACATACTCAACAATATCTTTTTATATTAAAAAACAACTTGTAACATATATTGTTTCGTTAGGGCGTTATCAGGAGTTAAGTTAGACATATTACCACATGACTATTAGATAATCGAACAGGGTTTTGAATTATATTTTCCTACTCTTACTAAAAAATATGTTGAACCGGAATTGTGTTATACAAATATCTTGATCTTTCTGCAACTAATGCTCCTGACATTAAAGAAAAAGGAATAAAAAAGTTTTATGATACACTTTGGTAAATTTTGCAAAAAAAAATATTTATATTTCCCAATTTTTTATTTCTCTTTCTCTTATATACTCAACAACTAGTAAGGATGACTCTAGTTCTTAATGCGAAACATAAAAGAAGAAAAATGTTAGCTTTGAATAATATTAGGAGATAATCCAGTGTTAGATATTTTATGGCCTTTCAATTCCTTGCGTATAGGCTTTTTTTTCCTCTTAAGGTTGAATTTCGATAATGAAATTGGGTTATTTATAGTTAAACTAATATTTCATAAAAAATAAAGCCAGAATATTCGGATGGGATAAGACTAATAATAGTGAGTGTACTATGAGAGTGTAATTTTCAATTTCAGTGACTCATCATTAAAGCCAACCTACAAGTTGAACATATCAATTCCTGAAAAAAACATATATTATATAATTTTAATTGATGAAATTTAGTAGATTCATGAACCTAAAACTATAAATCACATGGACTTCTTATGCATAATGGAACGTGTTCAAATACGAAATTCCCTTTGAAGCATATAATTGAACTTTTTCACTTATCTTGTTGAAAAGGGGAAAATTCATAATAAATTAAAATATTATTTCGTTTGATTCAACTTTTGTATTTATGGGGGGATTGAATGTTGAAATCTATAATATGCAACTTGGCTTTAGTTTAATTAAATAGTTCCTTAGTTATTTTTTTGGTTGATTTAACTTGAAATAAGTAAGTGCATGCATCTTGGAGCATCTAGTCAATTTCAAACTATTCATCAACTTGTGTTGAAAACGACTTTTTTAGTTAATTGTTGATTCTATTCTTATCCAATTCTTTTTTGTTGGAATATAATATACAAAAAGTACTAGACGAAATTTTGCAAAATATTTACACTCAATATATCAAATTTCTATGTAATTGTTTTATTTCCTCTATTATAGATTTGAGCTGAGTCGATTAAATAGTTTTGCACCAAATATTTTCACAAGAAGTATCACAGTTTTGAGTCTTACTGCTCGATAAGTGTTTCAAAAGTACGAGAAAAAAATTATTGCGGACCAACCTGGAAAGAGCGATGAAACAAGTTTATGATTTACAAAAAGTATATTATTTAGGCGAATATTTAAAAATTTCTTCAAAATTTTTTTAACACTTAACAATATTTTAAATGTTTGGTGTTAAAGCCATTTTCAGATAAAAAAAATAATTAAAAATAGCGATAAAAAGGGCCAATAACGATTAATGGTACCACAAGTGAATGAAAGTTGAACTATAACACACATCAAAGATTATTTCTTTTACAAATAAACGTACAATTTAATATATACACAAAGATTATTTAATGGTATTACTAAGTATTTTCAAATAATAGCAAAGACATGTTTTGCTAGAAGATTAAGAATTTGAATCTTCTTCAAACTATATTTTCAACCTTTATGAAAGACAAGAGTTTTCTTCAAAAATTCATATTTGAATTTAGCGAATCGTTTATTTAACTTCTTTCCTTGTTTATGAGCTAATCTATTATTTTAATTAAATATCGTTATCTAGAGTTTATAGTACAAATTTAGAAGCTATTACATATTCAATTTAGAAGTTTATTCTATTCACATTTCGGGTGAATTCAAGATGTTTTTATTTTATTTTAAGTAAGAGTAAACAAATTAACAACACAAACTTAATATCAGGGGAAACAGAGTATGGATTTCTATCTCACTATTTTGCCTTTATTTTGAATATTTTTACCTCTACCTTTTGGGTATTCAATAATTTTCATCGCATGACTTTTGCATATGTTTTTCATTGTGGTATAGAAAAACCTATACAATAACTTTATCGACTCATTCCGTGTTAACTTTTAGGAAGTGTTATATAATTAAGCAAAGTTAGTGATTATTTTGATCACTTTGAATCCAAACCATTTTATATAAATATAAAGTTACAAACTGAATGTTCTTGTTTTTCAAAAAAACTTAAGCTGATTATACTCATATATAAACTACTACTTGCGTAAGTTTTCGAGTTTTCGTGGTCAGAAGTCCTGAATTTCAGTCAACAGGGTATTAATGTGTTTAAGACTTTTAAGTATACTAACTCTTCCAGAAGTCCTACACCTTCTAGAATGTTCAAATTTAGCCAATTTATTTTCTTTTACTATTCTTGGTAGCTTTAAGATTAATTTTTTTTCCTGATAAACAGCTTTGAGATTGATTTTTGTTCATCGTTCATGTTTTCTAGGAGAAACAAATAAATATGCTCATATGATGGTATAACGAGCGATAAAAACAAATTCAAAAACTAGAAATACGAGAAAAATTAGATCAATATCCGACAAATCATATTTACAAGCCTATCTAGAGAGATGAGCTACCATGCGACCGCTTAGAGCTCATAGTTGGAAGAGACGGGAAAGTTCTTACATTGTCTTTTAGTAATTTATTTGATCAAGTAAAAATTTATATATTGCTAAAAACAAAAAAAAGTCTTAAATTACTATTTTAATCTTATTCTTTTAAAATGTTTAAATATCAATTAAAAATTATCTCATAAATATACTTTAAAAAATTAATATATAACTATAAAATTATCTCACAATTTTTTTTTGAAAGTTTAATAAATTATTCCAAATTACAAAATAAATCTCACAAATGTAATCAATTTTTTCTTGATTATTTCTATTATATGCCTGCTCATTTTTTTTTATTATTTTAAGGTTCTTTATCCAATATTACCAAATATATATTGATTTCATAATTAAATTGATTAATTAAATAGTAAAACTCTTCTATAGGTTCTCCGTGTTTTCTCAAAATAACATGTTAATATGTCTATAAAAACACGTTATGTACATATTTAAACAATAATATCGTCTAGCCATTTAAAAAACTCGATTCCTTAACACATTATAATAGATTCGAGTTGTGAAATTGTGTATATAACAAACTGAATCGAGAGTGTTACTATACGAAGAGGTTTTTCGCAAATTAATTTGATACACAATATAATACATTTTTGTTAGCTTTTGAAATTTTTTGTGTATATTTTTATTATATAAGAAGTGTAAAATGTGTCTGTTTAGACCTCACCATGCATCACATGAGTACTACACTAGTTTGTATTAAAAACAATAAGAGTTATGAATTTAAATTCCAACCGCAACAAAATTATTTTCAAATACTTTGTTACATAAGAGGCCACGTTATTATTTTTCATTTTAATCTGTCTACAGTCAAAAGTGCATTGCATTTAAAAAGTTTACTTGTTATAAAAAAAAAGATCAATAATTTTCAGGCCTTGGGGCCTAGGTAATGGTCTCGCTCGCCTCAACTGTAAGGCCAATGCTAATACTAAGTCTTATTTAATGATATGTTTATCTTGCTGCAAAAGAAAGTTTTGTTTATATATGTTTTATCCAATGTTTTAACTTTGGCATATAGCTTTTGATCTTTACAATTGTTTATATCATTTGTCACGATCGAGTGTCAAGGCGTAGTAAATCGCACGTTACGGCTCCCCGAGGCGCTCCCTCTTCGCCCCAAGGCCAGCCTTTTTCCCCCACATGCTACTTGTTTCGCTCTGCCATGGACTCATCAGGGGAGCGGTATCAGCTCTCAACAAGTGGACCTATCCCTACTTCATCGCCAAGTCCAAGACCAGCGACAAGCTCTCCAAACTCAACTGGGTCGGCATGCCTAACTTAGAAGGCATAAGCATCATCTGGGTGTTGACATGCCTCGTACCATTATTGTCGTCTCCATTCTACTACCATAGGCAGGTTTCCTTTCATAGCACGCCTTCTAACACGGTCACACAATATCGGTGTGTGATATTCTTTTAACTTTGGCATATAGTTTTTGATTTTTATAGTTGTTTATGTTTTTCTGTATGCGAATCATGTTGTAGAGTTGTCAGCTAATTTAGTAGATTTTTTGATAAGAGGACTTGACTTTTTTTTTTATGTCTACCTTAGATTAAAGTAATGATTGTCTATAATTTAATACAATATATAGACTATATTTTTGTTGCAAATCTTATAAAATGGAATGAAATTACAAAAATACAACATCGGAAAAGCGATTCCACTCACATTTATAAGTAGGTTTTAGAAGGTCAAATGCATAAATTTTTCCCTTAATTCGATACAAACAACTTACTACCCCCTACTTTGAAAAAGTGCCTCTAACCTCTTCAACTTGTAAAAGCGCATCAATTAGCCCCTTCGGCTTACAAAACTGCATCAATTTACTCTTAAATGTAACATACTAACTTTGTAGTTGGTTTGATTTTTTAAAGGAGTCATTATTCTCTTTTCAATTAGAACTTGACACGTGTTATTCATGAAATATTGATGGATTTATTAAAGTTGAAGGAGTTAGCTGGTACATTTTGCAAGTTAAAAGAATTTAAGGAACTTTGTAAAAGTTCGAGAGAGAAATAAACTATTTGTATGAAGTCCGAGAGGCTAATAACGCAATCACTCTGAACTAGTAAATACATGTACAGTTAGATGTTTTATTTGCTCTTCCCGTGCCCCCATCATTTCCATTTTAAAATATTATTAATAGAATTTAGGTATAAATGAGCGGATCTTGAAAGTAAGAAAAATTCGACAAAGTAAATTAAATTTTTGTATGAAAATTTAAGGTTGTGGTTTAGACGTCAAAAAGAAAAAAAGCTAATAAAAAACTAGTCAATAATATTATAAAGGCCAAATGCATCCGGATCTCCTTGAACTTGTCCGTTTCTTTGTCCGGCCCCCCTGAATTTTTAAAAGTTTCTTTCATCCCCTTCAAAAACTTTAAAAAATTTCTCTCACCCCCTAAGTGCCACATGTCAACTTTTTAATTGGATGACATGTTTAAAAAATCAAACCAATCAGATTCGACACGTGGCACCTAAGGGGGCGAGAGAAAATTTTAGAAAGTTCAGGGGGACCGGACAAAAAAGACGACAAGTTCAGAGGGATCCGGATGCATTTGATAAAAAAAAAATTCAGATTATATGTAGGATAAAAACATACGAATTCATCATCCAGTTCACATGATTATCACCGTAAACACCGACTATGATACTAATGAAGGAAAAAGAAAGAACCGAGTTTAAATTTATATCTTATTCCACTCCCAAGAGACTGAATAATTTAAAAAAGAATGCAAAGTCAAGATCAAAATTACAGTGTGTCAAGAATTAGTTATTACTGACAAGCAATTCTTAATCCGCAACCCGGTCGAGCAGGATTAGTCGGATCCCGTCAAAG
>CAOJBJ010787485.1:0-13754 GCA_948291685.1 Euphorbia celastroides
AGAATCTATCTGGGAAGATCTGTCGATGGACTTTGTCCTTGAGCTACCCCGGACTCAGAAAGGAAATGACTCCATTTTTGTGGTGGTGGACAGATTCTCTAAGATGGCTCACTTCATTGCCTGTAGGAAGACCAATGACGCCACTGCCATAGCTAAGTTGTTCTTCCGGGAGGTTGTGAGATTGCACGAAGTTCCCAAGAGTATTGTTTATGATAGGGACACCAAGTTCCTTAGCCATTTCTGGAGGACTCTTTGGCACCAAGTTTAGCACTACTGCTCACCCACAGACTGATGGGCAGACGAAAGTAGTGAACCGGACCCTGGACAATCTATTGAGAAATATATGCAACGAGAAGCCCAAGGCTTGGGATTTTGCCATTGCCCAAGCGGAGTTTGCGTACAATGAGACAGTTCACTCTGTCACCGGAAGGTCTCCTTTTGAAGTTGTGTACACATGTGTGCCCAATCATCTTCTGGATCTTGCTAAGGTCTATATAGAGGGACGTACCAGTTTGTCTGCTGAACGGCTAGCATGAGAGGTGGAGGAGATCCATGCGGATGTCAAAGCCCGGATCGAGAAAAACAACACCAAGGTTAAGGAAAAAGTTGATATGCATAGACGAGCAGTCGAGTTTGAAGAAGGGGACTTCGTCCTCGTGCACTTGAGCAAAGAACGACTAGCCCATGCTACTAACAGCAAGCTGAGACCGTGGAAGTATGGTCCTTTCCGGATCATCAAGAAGATAAATCCCAATGCCTACACACTTGAGCTTTCGGTGTGGCTCGGCAAGATGTCTCACTCTTTCAACATTTAGGATTTAAATGCCTACAAAGAAGATGGGCCCCTAACCTATCGAGAGCATTCTTCGGAGCCCAACTCTTTCAAAGAAGGGGAGAATGATGAGGGAATCTGGACTCCGGAAGCAATTCCGGATCACAACCCAGTTCCGGATCCTGCCTGCGACCAGTCAACTCCGGAACTGACAGATAGACTGGCACGCCAGTCTAGGACAGCGACCACTCAGAATAGGGTTGTTGACCTAATGAGCAGCTAGGGGACCGAGATCCCATGAGATCTTGATGATTTTGATGTTTTGTCTTATTAGCTGCCACATGCCATTTTCTTATTAGATAGTTATTTTGTTGTTTGGGTATAAATACCCTTTCTTCTTCTTGTAACATAACTTTTAATCAATGAATACAACTAAATTTCAGAGATTTCTCTTTTATCCGGTTTCATAACGTTCAAGTGCGGCTTGAGAATACTTGAAGAAAACTCCGTTTTCCGGCAATTTTAGCTTGCGAATCCTCTTTGTTGGTTTAAGGTCAAAACCTTCGCCCTTTATTCGTATCATAGTAACTCTAATTCGAAGAGGGGAAGAAAGTATAATAGGAACGCCAAGCACAAACGGGTTCATGATTCGGGTCCTTCGATTTCAGATCTGCCCAATGAAATATTGCATAACATCTTTTCTAGGCTTCTTATCAAGAGTATTTTTGTGTGCAAATCTGTTTGCAAAAATTGACATGATCTAATTTCAGACCCTGAATCTGTTCTTAAATAACATCTGCCGTTGATTACTGTAAATATTTTACCTTTTTCAGATAATATTGCTTTTATATTTTTCCATAACATTGCTGTAAATATTCTTCCTTTTTCAGATGATATAATGAGATATTGCTTGATATTTTTCCATAAAACTGCTATATGCTAATGGCATAGAAATTAAATCCAGATTTTCTGAGATTTCCAAAATAAGCCTAATTTCGTTAAATCTTTCCTCTGATTTCATACGCTGTTAATATTGCGCTCAACATTGAAGGTATTCGCAAATTAAGACAAGAATTTAAGTTCAACTTTTCAAATATATCAAAATACGAGTTCTTCATTCAAAATAACAGAAAATCAAGCAGTCTCAGAAATTTTTTAGAAAGCTTGCGTAGGGTGATTATACAGCAAGTTATCACATTAACATACCATATTATTCGACTGTATTCAAATCTTTTTTTAAAGTGAGATTTTTAAGTAATGGACGGTGAATAGAAATTGAGATTTTTCAAGACAAAGTTGGATTCCAGTAATTTCCATCCAATACAATTGATGTAAATTCTCAAATCTTCAATAAAACGTTCTCATTACTTGGTTACTTTTTGGTAAAATCTATTTCTAATTAATTGAACAGCACTGCTTCGAAAATGTTATATTTGAATTTTATATGATTGTTTGTTACAATATTTTGACTTATAAAGTTGAACTTGTTAGATATTAAATTCCATATTATTTTGTACATTCGATTCGGATTCTGATTTGACAACTATATATGAGTGCGTTATAGACATGCCCGACTTAATACCAATGTTATATCAACGAAAAACATTATTTCTATATAGTATTTTATCCATCGCATGAACACAAAAGTAATATTCTTATATCGTACTTTGAATTATAGGTTTTTCTCTTCTTTCAAGTAGGAACCGGTTATGCGCAGCTTTTTCCATACAATAATTTTTATTCAACTGGGTTTTAACATTTTAAACTGTGTTATGAGAGAGAATTATTAACATTGACTTTTACGAAGTAAAAATTATAACTTCAATAAAATTCGATCCAACACATTTTTAACAGATTAAGGATTTTAGTGAAACTCAAACTCAAATTAAGACTATAGCTCATATTCAAATTCTAAATACAATCTGTTCACAGTAGATGTCAGATCACAGCTCTAAGAGAAGTTAAACTTAACAATGATTGCAGCCTATTTTGGATTTTTGATAACGGTCTCCTTATTAGTCCTGTAATCCTTTCATCAAGGAATATATCTTCGTATCAGCGAGTGAAGACTACCCGGTAACACTTTTGATTGAGCTTTTTTCAGCAATTTTTAGCTCTTTTTATAGAGAATAATACATAACAAACTACACTTAAGGTTGCAAATCAACAAGCGGGTTGCGGTGGTCTATTTCGGGATTCAAAGGGTTTGTTCTTGGGCGGGTTTGCACAAAGCTTTGATACGGGTTTAGTTTTTTTGGCTGAACTTCGTGCTGCAATTTCTGCAATAATGGTGTCTATTAATCGAGGCTGGAAGTTTATTTGGCTACAGTGCAACTCCTCATATGTAGTTCATGTTTTTCGTAGCCGTAGCTTAGAGGTCCTCTGGTGCATTGCGGGAGATTGGGCTGCTTGCATACGCTCCATTCATTTGGTTGTTACTCAAGTTTTTGGAGAAGGAAATTCGGTAGCAGATAAGCTTGTGAATTATGCTCGATTGCATTCGGGTCATTTTTGGTGGAACACAGTTCCCAATTTCTGTTTAGATAGGTATTTCCATGACATTAGTAGCCGAAGCATGTTTCGGTTCACTTAACATTGTTCAACTCCTTCATTTTAATTTTGTTTTTCAGTTCGGGTTATTGGATTTTTTTTCTAGGGGTTGTCCACCTAGTTGGGATGCCCAGTCCAAATTCCAGCCTGTTCTCAGTCTTATTTAAAAAAAACTACAGCTAAAAATTCCTAAAAATGCCCCTAAAATCTCTTAAACATATTCATAAATAAATCCTTAAAATATAAAGAGACTAAGTCAACTGGCTACTTATTTTCAAATTTCAAAATAAACCAGCAAATCATCCACCAATGGATTGGATAAAAGTGAATTAGGATGTTGCGTGCATGGCTGCTTTTATTGGGGCTTTTGCGTCCCAAGTTTTTTTTTCTTGGTAGAGCTTAGTGTAATTTTAATAAAATAGGCCAAATGCATATTTAGCCCCCAAACCATCATATTTTGTAATGTTAGTTTTAACCCTCTGAAGTTGACAAAAGTGTTAGTTTCAGCCCCCTAGTTGCCACGTGTCACGTTTTAATTGGAGAGATAAAATTAAAAAAATTAGCCTCTTTGAAATGTCAAACCAATTACAATGTGACACGTGGCAACTGGGAGGAGGGGGGGGGGGGGGGATTTTAACGATTTGGTATAGTTTAGGGGTAAAACTAACATTGAAAAGTTGAGGGTGTTAGTGCAACAAAATATGATAGTTGAGTAACTCAGTATGCATTTAGCCAATAAAATATGATCCAATACATGGGATTTGTTTTGCTGAGCTGTAACATAAAGTCGTTAACGTTGTTGTTAGCTGTTGGTAATGATTTTTCCTTCAAAAATAGCTAAAGCAGTAATAACAAACCTTGTTAGGCAAGGAATCCAATTCGAGTAGCACTGTATTATTTAGGATTTCTCCTAGGTATCTGTTTAGGACTTTTCCTCTATGTATATATCCAGGACTTTCCCTTTAATAATTAATATATATCAATACAAAGTGACCTTTACAGTTTATGCTTAACTTGCACTAAACCTTAACGCACACGGCCCACAAAATTTGCAATTTCGGAATTTTAGTCAAATTAAAACTTAAATTAAGACGTTAACTAAAATTCAATCTATAAATACAATTTATTTACGACAGACGCATATAAGGTTAAAGATTTCGGTGTCTGTTAACGAGCCAGTGAGTGCAGACTTCAACTTTCCTGGTAAAACTTTCTACCCTTCTCTATTCGATTTATGGCTTCAGTTTCTTTTGAGGTTTTTCTCATTGCTTCTGCTGATAGTTTGAACTTGTGGTGTTTCAGTATTTGCAAATAATCATGAGAAGAGGAAGGATTTCTAGGGTTAGTAACTCTAATTCGAAGAGGGGAAGAAAGTATAATAGGAACGCCAAGCACAAACAGGTTCATGATTCGGGTCCTTCGATTTCAGATCTGCCCAATGAAATATTGCATAACATCTTTTCTAGGCTTCTAATCAGGAGTATTTTTGTGTGCAAATCTGTTTGCAAAAATTGGCATGATCTAATTTCAGACCCTGAATTTGCAAGGTTGCATTTTGATGAAACCTGCGATAAGGCTTATCCTTTAATTCATATCTCGGATTTAAAATCCCGATCTGAGAAATTCTATCTTGCACAGCTACAAAAGGAAGATTTTGAGCTTAAACTCGGCATGTGTGAGCATACTTATTCTAACCCTGGATGTGTATGTAATGTTGAGTTTGCACTCAAAAAAAATTTTGAGCTCTCGTCCCCGGATTCACTATTTTATCATGAAGAGGCTATTTTTAATTCATGCAATGGGTTGCTTTGCTTGTCCATTCCAACTCGTAATAACAGTCTTGTTATTATCTGTAATCCCGTTACAAGGGAGTTTATTAATCTTCCTAAGAGTAAGAATGCAGACTTGAGCAGGGATTTTATTGTCTATGGTTTTGGTTTTAGTGATGTGGCTAACAAATATAAGGTGGTAAAGGTGATTTATCAAGATAACCGAGGAAATGATCCGGAAAATAGAACATTTGCTCAAGTACATATTGTTGGTACCAAAATGTGGAGAAACATTAGTAGTAAACCTGCAAGATTCATAGATGATAGGCCAACCTATTTTAAAGGGCTTCTCTACTGGGCTAGTTCTTATGATAGGCCAACCGACAGTTTATCTTTAATCTCTTTTGACATCGAGAATGAAAGTTTTGGGTTAGATTTAGGACCAAAAGTGGAACCATCTGTCACATTCGCACCGATAAGTGTGGGGGTATTAGCGGAAGAGCTATGTATATCTTCCATTACAGAGGCTGGAACACTTCATGTTTGGTCAACCAAAGATTATAGCGTCGAAAAGGCGTGGTCTGAAGTTATTTTCATCAACATGCATTCACTTGGAAAAGAAATTTACTACTCGTATGGAGGCATCAACTATCTTAGTGATGGTTCATTGATGCTCTATGAGGAAAACGCTATAGTGCATTTTGATCCTAGAAAATGCAGGTTCAGATATTTGAAGATCCGTGGGAAGAAATTGAAAGTCAAGGCAATAATTGATCACATTCCAAGTCTAGTTTCACTGAAACATTCTCTCCCAGTACACAATGTGAAGGTGCTTAATCTCTTGTTAAGGTATGTTTTTTTATTAGTGGTGCTATGCTTCAAATATTATTTTATTGCTACCACACCTGGATTTCAAACTAAAATAATCTTCTGAATCGAAATATTTGATTGTGATTACATACTCTGTAAAAAATTTATTATGAAGGAAAAAATAATCTGGCACACTGAAAAAATGAAAATCAAGGAAAATTGGGGGATTTAATGATTCTTTTACTTTTATAACAGTTGAGTTTTTGAATTTTTTTCGTCATTAATTTTTTAGTTCCTTATTTCCATTGCCTTCTTAACTTATTCGGTTCCCTTTGTAACTACTTTTTATTATGTTGAATAGGTGCAAAGAATTGGAGTCAAACGAACAAATCAAAGGTCTTCACTTGGTCGAAAAAGCATTTCCAAATTATTATTTCAAACACGAATGATTGTTGCATGAATGAGTAGTTCATCCCATTATTTATACCAATTTAGCACAGTTAGGCCATTTTCCTTTTTTCTTGTCTTTGGTCTATCTGAAATTTGAACATATACAAATTGCACATATGTTTTATTGGTTCATTAATTAACTCTATGGAAAAGGAATATAAACATGGACATAAACTGTGCAATATGCATATTAATCGATAGTAAATTTATTTCACTTCGGAAGGCACTCGAATGAACAAACTCTCATGTATTCTACGTGTGCCTGGTTGGTTGAAAGACTTAGTGGGTATTAATTTTAGTTTTAGCCGCATTTATTGGGAAGGAAATTTCCTTGCCGAAAAGCTCGCAAATTATCCTGGCATGTTCCTTTTAGAATCTGCTGTCCCCGAAACTGTGTCTCCTTCTATGCCCCTCTATTCATTAATTGACATGTAATTTCATGTTCTCTTTCCTTATCCCACCTTTTATTTTTCTCTTTCATATGTGTCAATCAATGAGTGGAGGGATATAGAAGGGGACATAATTTTGAGGACAACAGATTTGATTCCGAAAGAAAGTGGTGGGATGTTCCCATTTTTTTACAGCCATTATCATGATCTGAGTGGCTCAAGTCTGTTTTGGTTAACCTAACTTCTTATTAAACAAATACAGGGTGGACTGTTTTTGTTTAGTTTGTTGGATTGGCTGCTTTGGGTTCCCATCGACTTTCAAGAGGAACTTGCGGCCTCCAACACATTTCTAATTTTTTTCGCTGAGACCCCATCTTATTAAAAAAAAGTTGCTTAAAGTGAAAAACTTGGTTGAAGGACAAAGAACCTATTTGGAAAATGAACTAATTTGTTAGGTAGCCGTGCATTCTTTCATTCACCTTTCTTTTATTTGATGTTCAATCGACTCAATAGTTCATAAGTTAACTTTGTTTACTATAATGAACTAATATGCACTTTTTTACTATAGAAACAATGTCACGATTTGTAAAAAAAGTTGGATATAGAAGGCAGATAGGAAAATTTAAAAGTTAACTTTTTTGGAATAAAGTGTAGGTGAACTTAAATATTATTAAATGAAAAACAGAGAAAAAGGTATAAAAGGAAATAAAAGTCAACTGAAAAATAAAACCAATATTCATATTGACGGAACTGTGATTTTTGAAGGAGAAATTCTTGTGATGCTCTCAGTGCTCTCCACAATTTCAAGGCCTCAAAAGCATATACATAAGTAGCGATGGAACTGTGATTGTTGAAATATAAATTCTTTTGCTGACCTTCATCAAGGACTTGCCTTGAATTTCTCTTAAACTAATTGATGCATCTAAATATGCTTGTGAAGATTGAAGATTCGTATAAGTGGTGTGGATTATGCTTTTAACATATGCCAATTGGTTATTAGATGGGCTAAACTGTTCTTTGCGTTTACGTTTAATTATTAATGCTGTTTGCCACCGAATTGATACCAATGTTCAATGCCAAAAGATACATCAATTCAAAGCGTATCTCAAAGTAAAATTTCTCAATCCGTTCCATTTGGCCAGGTCACCAATGTCACCCAGGCTTCAGGATATAGAAATTCCATTTGCAAGGAGTAACAAAATCCTCCTACCAGTTAATGTTCAAGTAAATTACCGGTGAGAGTTTTGTCTTTACTTTTATAGTTCTCGGGGTTTGAACTAGTCATGCTCAGTTTGCTTCCATGCTACTATTTCTATTCAATCGGACCACAATCAGTGCTAGTACCTGGTTTTATCTGTTCAATCAAGTTGTTTGGCACAAAAAGTGTTATTAAAATTGGTTTTTACTATTTTCTTCTATAAAACTGAGACCGGTAATCCGGATTCTAATATATTAATAATAAAAGGAAAATAGAAAAAGATAACAAGAGAACAAAAGGAAGCGGAAATGATCAAAGCTAGCACAAAGCATAATCAGAAACCAACAATTCTCTAAATTAAGAGGGAGAGAATCTATCCGGTTTTCGACGCGAGCGTTGGCTGGAGGGAAAGAAGAGAAGCAAAAAGACTCATGTTTTTTCACTAATTCAAGAGAAGGAATAGTTGCAAGCTCTGTAATTTCTGAATTTGAACTTATCTGGTCTCGAAACATTTGCTCTCTCTGTCTGTAAATGTAATTAGCTTTTTTTCTGTTTCTTTAAATATTTGTAAACAAAATTAACCCAAATTTACACCTCCTACTATATATTATTTAGTTCATGTGAACGTATCTTTGTTTTGTGAGCTAGTAAGTTAGCTTTGACTTTGTTTAATTAATTGAACAACACCGCTTCGAAAATGTTAGATTTGAATTTCATATGATTGTTTGTTACAATATTTTGACTTACAAAGTTGAACTTGTTAGATGGGATCTGTTATATGATCCAATACATGGGATCTGTTTTGCTGAGCTGTAACATATAGTCGTTAACGTTGTTGTTAGCTGTTGGCTAAGTAGCACGGAAACGGAAATGGAAACCGACACGGACACGGACACGGTGAAACATCATTTCTAAAAAGATAGGTTTGGAAACTATGAGGCAACATGTAAATAATAAAAATATAGGGACATATTTATAAATAAAAAAAATAAAATTCTCATTTATACAATATATTCTTATGTTAAATAGTAAAATAATAGATGAAAATCAAGAATTACTATAATTCACAAATATAAGAATGTTGCATGAAGTTTAACTTGTTTTTTCCCCATGTATTATGAGTTTATAAAATACAGTGTTCTAAAAATGTTGAATACAAAGACACGAATAAGAACAGTTTTGTCAATTTAGTAATATAAGAAGGTTTTGAGTTTGGAGTTTCTTGTTTTGATACAAAAAATTTTGAATATTGATGGAATTGAGTTTCTAGTTGGAGAAAATTCACGGAAAACGTTTTCTGAATTTGAAAAAATGGGTTTCCAACTTTTTCTAATTACGGAAACTACCCCGAAACGTTTCGTAGGGGTTTCCGTGAGTTTTCGTTTCTGAAACGGATACGAATTGCTTAAACGGTATGTTTTAGGAGTTTCCGTACTTCTTAGACTGTTGGTAATATTTTTTCTTCCAAAACAGCTAAAAGCAGTAATCTCTTGGGATGATAGATTGTCCCCTCGAGGGTTTTTTTTAAAAAAAAGCTTGTTAAGCAAAGAATCCAATTCGAGAAGCACTGTATTATTTAGGATTTTTCCTCGGTTCTGTTTAGGACACTTCCTCTAGACTTACCCTTTGTTTCCTGATTATCTTACAAAAATCTTGTATAATTAATATATATATTTACGTTAATTGCTATCAATACAAAGTACCTTTACAGTTTATACTCATCTTGCACTAAGCATTAACGCCCACGGCCCACAAAATTTGCAAATTTGGAATTTTAGACAAATTGAAACTCAAATTAAGACTTTAAATCAAATTCAATCTATAAATACAACTCATATAAGGGTAAAGATTTCAGTATCTCTTAACGAGCCAGTGAGTGCAGACTTCAAATTTCCTGGTAACACTTTCTACTCTTCTCGATGCAGTTTATGGTTTCAGTTTCTTTTGAGGTTTTTCTCATTGCTTCTGCTGATTGTTTGAACTTGTGGAGTCTCAGTATTTGCAAATAATCATGACAAGAGGAAGGATTTCTAGGGTTAGTAACTCTAGTTCAAAGAGGGGAAGAAAGTATAATAGGAACTCCGACCACAAAAAGGTTCGTTATTCTGGCCCTTCGTTTTCAGATCTGCCCAAGGAATTATTGCAGAACATCTTTTCTAGGCTTTTCATCAAGAGTATTTTTGTGTGCAAATCTTTTTGCAAAAGTTGGCATGATTTAATTTCAGACCCTGAATTCGCGAAGCTCCATTTCGATGAAACTTGCGATAAGGCTTATCCACTTATTCATATCTCAGATTTAAATTCCCGATCCGAGAAGTTTAATCATGCACAGCTAGAAAAGGAAGACTTTGAGTTTGCACTTGACACAAATTTTGAGCTATCATCACTAGAGCACAATGATTCCCTAATTTATCATGAAAATGGTATTGTTAATTCATGCAATGGGCTGCTTTGCATTTCTCTTTTAGCTCATAAGTGTCTTGTTATTATATGTAATCCCGTTACAGGGGAGTTTTTTAATCTTCCGGAGGGTAAGAAGGAAGACTTGAGCAAATGTTTTATCATCTATGGTTTCGGTTTTAGCCATGTGGCTAACAAATATAAGGTGGTAAAAGTGATTGATCAAGATGACGGAGAAGATGCTCCGGCCTATTTTAAAGGGTTTCTTTATTGTGCCATTTGTTTTGATCCGTTTTCTTTAATCTCTTTCGACATCGAGAATGAAAGTTTTGGGTTAGATATAGGACCAAAAGTGGAGCAATCTAACCCATGTATACCGATATACATCTTCCCTTACATGGTTAGGAACACTTAGTGTTTGGTCAACCAAAGACTATGGCAGTGAAAAGTCATGGTCTGAAGTTATCGTCATCAACATGCATTCTCTTGAAACAACTCGTTTTATACCGTGAATTCTCTTGATGTTCCATGACGAAAATACTTTAGTACACGTTGTTCCTAAAGTATTTGAAGATCGGCGGGAAGAAATAAAAAATCAAAGCAATAATTAATCACATTCCAAGTCTTGTTTCACTCAAACATTCTCTACCACTACAAAATGTAAAGGTGCTTAATCTCTCCTCAAGGTATGCTTTTTTTATTAAAGGCTAAGCTTCACATATTATTTATTGCTGCCATACCTGGATTTTCAAACTAAATTAATCTTTTGCATGGAAATATTTGATTGTGTTCATATACTCAGTAAAAACTTTAATTATAAAGAAAAGGAATAGTTTGGCACACTGACAAAGAGATAAAAGCAAGGAAAAATTTAGGGGTTTTTATATTATTTTTATATTTTTATAACAGTTTAGTTTTTGAGATATTTTCGTACTAATTTTTTAGTTCCTTACTTTTGTTGCTTTCTTACCTTATTCAGTTCCATTTCTAACTATTTTTTGTTATGTTGAATAGGTGTGAGCGTCGGATTTTTATCCGGGGTCTATGATGAACCGATATTCGATATGGACTTCCTTGTATCCTATTTTGTTTGATTGTAGGTTGAAAAAAAAGCAAGGTTGAAGATCTAAAAGAATGAACTGAAAAATAATAAAAAAAATAGGATACAATGAAGTCGATATCGAGTATCAGTTTATCAGACCACGGATAAAAATCCGCTGCTCACAGTTGCCCCTCGTGTGCAAAGTCCGTAAATTAGATTTTATGGTCTGCAGTACACGATGGTGAGCAACCATGAGTAGGGAAAAGAAGTCATACCCGGTCCTCAAGCTGATCGAGAGGAAAATCCGTACATGAGGATTTATTCCTTGATCGATGAGATTTTGGAAAAAAATTGTTTTGCCCCTTCGATCAAGAATAAATCTGGAATATTCTATTATCGATGCAGATGTTGATGGCCTTCCAGAAAATCTGTGGTCGGAATATTCTACTACCGATGCAGATGTCGATAGCTTTTGAGAAACTTCGAGGTTGGAAAATTCTACTACCGATGCAGATGTAGATGGCTTCCCAGAAATTTGAGGTTGGAAAATTCTACTACCGATGCAGATGTCGATGGCTTTCCAGAAACTTTGAGATTGGAAAATTTTACTACCGATGCAAATGTCAATGGCTTTCCAGAAAACCTATGGTCGGAATATTCTACTATCGATGCAGATGTCGATGGCTTTCCAGAAACTTCGGGGTTGGAAAATTCTATTACCGATGCAGATGTCAATGGCTTTCTAGAAATTTGAGGTTGGAAAATTCTACTATTGATGCAGATGTCGATGACTTTCAAGAAACTTCGGGGTTGGAAAATTCTACTACCGATACAGATGTCGATGGCTTTCCAGAAAATCTGAGGTTGGAAAATTCTACTACCGATGCAGATATCGATGGCTTTCCAGAAACTTCGGGTTGGAAAATTCTACTACCGATGCAGATGTTGATGGCTTTCCAGAAACTTCGGGGTTGGAAAATTCTACTACCGATGCAGATGTCGATGGCTTTACAGAAACTTCGGGGTTGGAAAATTCTACTACCGATGCAGATGTCGATGGCTTTCCAGAATATCCGAGGTTGGAAAATTCTACTACTGATGCAGATGTCGATGGCTTTCCAAAAACTTCAGGGTTGGAAAATTCTACTACCAATGCAGATGTCGATGGCTTTCCAGAAAATCTGAGGTTGGAAAATTCACGTCCCGATGCAGATGTCGATGGTTTTCTAGAAACTTCGGGGTTGGAAAATTCTACTACCGATGTAGATGTCGATGGCTTTCCAAAAAATCTGAGGTTGGAAAATTCTACTACCGCTGCAGATGTCGATGGCTTTCTAGAAAATCTGTGGTTGGAAAATTCTACTACCAATGCAGATGCCGATGGCTTTCCAGAAAATCTGTGGTCGGAAAATTCTACTATCGATGCAGATGTCGATGGCTTTCCAGAAATTTGAGGTTGAAAAATTCTACTACCGATGTAGATGTCGATGGCTTTCCATAAATTTGATGTTGGAAAATTCTACTACTGATGCAGATGTCGATGGCTTTCCAGAAACTTTGACTTTATGTAGATGAATGTGTAGAGAAACGATTTCAATGGGGTACACTTTTTCTCTTTAAATTCAAATCCCTTCTTCTTCTTTTCTTCATTTTCTATTTGTTCCTTCTCTCTCTAAAATCAAATTCTCTCAAGTTCATAATGCTTAAGAAGCTTGGAGGCTCCCGACAGATGCCCCAACTTCCTGAGGGCGCGGTTGAGGCAGCTCGTGAGGTTGAAAATATCTCTTTCTTATCGATTGAAAAGGCTTATGGGCTTCTCCCTGGTTCAACTTGTCACAGGTTGAATTTCTCCGATTCTCCGCCTCTGGTGGTAGATGAAGAGAATCATATGGCTTTTAGGCCCGTAAGTTTTACTTTTCCCATCCTCATTTGGCTTAATTTCGAGCAAATTTAGACTTTGGCATGATTATGGAACTTTAGGGTTTAGGTTTGATTTTGAGATTTCGAGATGATTTGGTGTTTATAATGGTTAGAAATGGTGGAATTAGGTATATGTAATGATGAAATGGCTTCATTTTGGATTGGGTACCCAAAAAATGTCTCGATTTTGCCCTCGAAATACCCTAGGACGAGAGTCCACGAGCTGGCTGTTCATAGCCAGTCGTGATGGTCACGACTAGCTGGCCACGCCTATTGGCTGGCGGCTTTGTCTTGTCGACTTCTGTGAATACTCGATTTTCCGGCTCAAAGAGTCAATCGAAGTACACATCGTAGCTCCGGTAAAAGTATCCGGAAGTATGCCAATAAACCACTTGAATCGTCCGCAACGGAACGAGGATCACAGAAGTGGTCTCGGATTTATTTTCGGAAGTCC
>CAOJBJ010787625.1:0-12702 GCA_948291685.1 Euphorbia celastroides
AGCATGAACCAAGCAAGAGATCGAGTTGAGTGTATCGTTCATAAACTAAAGAATTCGCTTTTTCTTCTTGATGGCGATGAAAATGATTTTGTCAAAGTGCCTAAAATGCGTCGCGAATTGGGCTTGTTGGTTTCCTCGGAACAAAAACATCCATATGTTGTAAGATGTGAGCGTGATTTGAAAGAGTGGCCACTGGAGAGAACAGAGTATCAAAGTTGCAGAACAATATCACTTATGTGTAAAACAATCAAGCAACACCCCACTGGAGAGAACAGAGTATCAAAGTTGCAGAACAATATCACTTATGTGTAAAACAATCAAGCAACACCCTGTAGATTTGAAATGTCCAAACCTTCATCTACTTCAGTTATGATATGGGAGGGATTCAGCTCGGCTTCCGATGGAATATTTGAAGGTCTGAAAAATCTCAAGGTTCTATGGCTGAGCATCCCTTCACTATAGCAGCCACTTTCAGTGCTAAAGAAGCTTCGAGCGTTGTGCGTCACTGAGAGTATATTGGACAACAAGTATAAAAAACCACGGCCAAGGATTGGGGATCTGCTAGGTCATGAAATGAAGGATTTAGAAATATTTTCATTTTCTACTGCAAGGCCATATCCTGATTTTCCAGCAGAGATAGGGCTTCTGCATAACCTGAGGTTCCTCAAATTCAATGGAAAGAGACTCAAATATATTCCAGCAGGTGTCTTATTGAAATTGGAGAAACTAGAAGAACTATATTTGCCTATGGACTTCATCAGTTGGGGATGCAAAGAAGAAGGAGGCGAAAGAATGAATGCAAGCCTTAGTGAGCTAGAATCCCTTCAACTAACTGCTACAAGAATCGGCATACCAAAAGGTTCGGTTTTGGCTCGAGAGTTGGTTAAGAACCTGACAAGTTTTCATGTCTTTGTTGGTAGCCATGTTAGCCCTGACTACGAATTTGGATCAAGTGGAAATTTGAAGAAATCACTGGAAGTATTTGATGTAAGTGCTGATGATTTCACAGCGAGATGGATCAGTGATTTGGTGTGGAAATCAGAAAGCTTGAGACTGAAACAAGTGAGAAATTTGAAGAACATGATCACGTGGGAATGCCAACCAACAAAAGATCAAAATACCAAGTTTCCACAATGGAAAAAGATTTGCATCAGGGCAAATCCAAAGGTCCCCCATAATGGGGGATTTGGCAAAATGGGAGAGGAATTCGGGGAAAACACTCAATCCAATAATCCCCAAATTCCAAATATGGGGTACCCATATTACGAATACCAATAAATATTGTTATTTTATGCCTTTTTCATTTTATTTTTTATAGTTTATTGTTACTTTTGATGTATAAAGTAAGAAATATATTATAATAATCATAAAAAAATAATATTTTATTTTAGGAAATGAAAAATGGGATAAATGGATGGAGCAAAAACACTGTAGAGCCCCCAAAATGAGGTTTGGGGGAGAAAAATATGGGGAAACTGTTGGATTTACTCTCAGTGACTGTAAAGAAGTAGAATACTTGGTGGTGGGCCGGATTCCATGGACTCGCTTCTCTCAGCTGAAAAGTCTGAAGCTATTTGGGTTGTATAATCTGAAAGAATCATGGCATAATGGCCTTCACTTGCCGAAAATCGAAGGATCATGCTTCAGTAATTTGGGTGAGATTGAGATTATGTTTTGTAGAAAGTTAAAATATGTGTTTCCAGTATCGGTGGCTAAAGAGTTGAGACAACTACAGAGCCTGCAAATATGTTTTTGTGATGAAATGGAGGCAATTTTTCACAGAGAACAAATCAATAATGATGTCAATCAGGTATTTGCTTGACTCATTATTAATTAATGAGTCAGGATAATAATCAAATTAACTGATTTGAATCACAGGTAGCAAGGAGGGGAAAAATGCATCAAAAAGGAAAAACCCAATTGAGAGATACAATTGTAAATGCAAGCATTCATCGCAAATCAAAACTCCTATTGCTCACATCAAACCCAATAACTAAACGCTTATTTGGAAGAGGAAATCAACCGAAAGTTGTTACCAACCAGAAACAGGTTTGAATATTCTATCTCTATATAATTGGATTGTAACTTATTTCTCGATTTCATCATCATGTAATGTGCAGATGGAAGATGAGCAAGACATAGCAAAGTATGCAACTATATTCCCTCAGCTAAAAACTATGGAAATTGCTTACTTGGATAAGCTTGGAATTTTCTATGATGGAAATCATTCCGTTCGACTCCCCTCGTTACAGTCTCTTTCCATCTTCCAATGCAATCACTTGGAAGCTTTTTCTCAGGATTGCTTGAAACTCCATCACTTTAACAAATACGAATCAATAGAAATCATAAAACAATCACAAAAGATCTTAATGAAGAATTTACTATGGTTTGCTCAATACAATCTTTTTCTTGAAATGGTGCTGACATTTCTTTGTTGAAGTTAGTGTCATCTATGATCTGTTTTATTTTCATGTATATGTGTATATATGGTGTATAAACCAACCTTATTTGATCAAGATAAGTCTTTGTAGAAAAGTCAGTTGATTAAGAGAATGCATAATGTCAGGAACTTACATATTTGCTTGTTTACCAGAGAAACATGACAACAACAATCTAAACTCCAGTTTAGACCTAAACTGTATACACAAAACCAAAATCACTCTCTAATTGCCCAAAATCGATTCTGATATCCTTGAATATCGTTAATCACTACCAAGGAGCACCAGCTTTGGCTATGAACTTTTCCTTTAGATGGAACAAGTCATCTTCGATAGTCGAGGTGCTGCATCTTAGAGAATTCCTTCTGTCATCTTCCTCAGCCTTCTGTGACACTAGCAATGCTCTTTGCTCCTCCAACTCCCTTATCTTGTTCTCAATGACCTTAAGTTCTTCTTCTAGCTTTGTTTCTTTAGCATCACATTCTTCAATCTCGCTGTACAATCGTCTTTTAGAAAATTGCAATTTAGTCCAAAAGCACAAAATTGAGTGCCTAAACGGTATTTTTTGGCTGAAAAATGATGTAGCACACTGCAAAACAGTGATTTCTTTCCAGCCGTTTCTGATGAGAATAAGGTAAGATTTCACCGACATCCGAAAGTGAAAACTTCACCCATTTTGCCTATCAACCTTCTCCATATAAGCCAAAGCCCTCTCTTCAACATCACATTTCTTCTATCAATTAACGAAAGATAAAAGACATTGTGGTCAATAGGTATAAACTCTTTATCCATTCGTTTCTCATATTATATAATTTGCTATCCTTTTAGTCTATTTATTGCGTAGTTATCATTTATGGAAGTTATATTTTTTTTTATTGAAAAACTCCTGGACAGAAAAAAGAAAAGAAAAGTTATGATTATCAATTAGTTATCTTTTTGGACCATTATCAATCATAGTCCTATGCATAATTCGTATTAAAAAAATAAGTAAAACAAGTAACAATTTGCCAAATGCCAAAAAGATGCTTCTGCTTCCTTCAAAGAAAAAGACTTTATGAAGGGCAATGGGTAGGTGAGAATGTTAGATAAAATGAATTTCTTGAATTGAAACTTAGAATTTGATTTCTCTTTGGCCCTTTGTCTTTGTTTAGAATTTCGAACTCTGCAACTAATTCTTTTCACTAAATTGGTTGCTTCACAATTTCAGCTTTCATTGGACTATGACAATTTTGGTGGTAAGTTGCAATTTTTTTAAGAGATATTTCTGATTCATTATTGCTCATCTAGCTTATTCTAGTTTCTTTCTGCTGCAGCAGGTGCTTCAAACTTCAAATGTGGTGTATAATTCTTAACTGATTCGTAAGTAAATTAATCAGTATATATGTTGTGTTTTAACATATGATGTCTTCAACAATTAAGTTTTTATTCATGTACCTGTCACAATATACGGAAGGGAAAAAAATTCTGGATATACAGATGTTGCAATGAGTGTGGTGGCTTTCGTATTGTCATATTAACTATCGCTTCGACATTAAAAGACAAGCCATCAAATGTATGGGAGGATTCGCTCGCAAGGTTAAGAAGTTTGAATCGAGCCCACATCTCGGACAAGGATGACGTGTTATCCTGGATTAACTTATCTTTTGAATGACAAAGAAACCCAGTTAGTCTTTTGTCTTTGCTGCTTGTTCCCTGAAAATTTTAATATTCCGATTAAAGATTTGGTTCTGTTTGGGAAGGGGCTACAGTTATTTGAAAATTTCAACAGCATACATGAAGCAAGAGATCGAGTTGAGTGCATCATTCACAAACTAAAGGATTCATTTTTTCTTCTTGATGGTGACGAAGACGATTTTGTCAAAATGCATGATATGTGCCGCGATTTTGGAGTATCAACTTCTTCGAAATGGAAACATCCATATGTTGTGAGATGTGAGAATAGCATGAAAGGTTGGCCACTGGGGATAATAGACTATCGAAACTGCAGAGCAATTTCATTAATGTGTAAAACAATCAAGCAACACCTTGTCGATTTGAAATGTCCAAACCTTCATCTACATCAATTATCTTATGAGACTTATTCAGCCCAACTACCAACAGGGATATTCGAAGGGCTAGGAAATCTCAAAGTTCTGTCATTGAGCATCCCTTCATTGTCACAGCCACTTACTGTGCTAAAGAATTTTCGGACCCTATGTATCACAGAGAGTATATTAGACACCATGTACAAAAAAACCGCGGCCGAGAATCGGCAATCTGCTAGGCCGTATGATGAATTTCCAACGGAAATAGGACTATTGCATAACTTGAGGTATCTCAGGTTCAACCAAGATAGACTCAAATATATTACACCAGGTGTGTTATCGAAATTGGAGAAACTAGAACAACTATATTTGCCTCAGGACTTCATCGGTTGGGCACGCAAAGAAGAAGGGGGAGAGAGAATTAATGCAAGCCTCAGCGAGATAGAATCCCTTCAACTAACTGCTGTAGGGATCGGCATAAAATTAGGTTCGAATTTGGCAGAAAAGTTGGTAAATAAACTCACAAGATTTCGTGTCTTTATTGGTAGCCATGTAAGCCCTAACTAGGAATTTGGAACTAGTGCAAAATTCGAAGAAATTGTTAGAAGTATTTGATGTAAATGCTGATGATTTCACAAAGAGTTGGATCGGTGATTTGGTGCGGAAATCCGAAAGCTTGAGACTGAAACAAGTGAGAAATTTGCAAAACATCATCACATGGCAACCAAAAGAAGATCAAAACATTGAGTTTCCACAATGGAAAAAGATTTGCATCAGTGACTGTAAAGAACTTGAATACTTAGTGGTGGGCCGGATTCCATGGACTCGCTTCTCTCAGCTGAAAAGTCTGAAGCTATTTGGGTTGTATAATCTGAAAGAATTATGGCATAATGGCCTTCACTTGTCGAAAATCGAAGGATCATGCTTCAGTAATTTGGGTGAGATTGAGATGTAGGAAGTTAAAATATGTGTTTCCGGTATCGGTGGCTAAAGAGTTGAGAAAACTACAGAGCCTGCAAATATGTTTTTGTGATGAAATGGAGGCAATTTTTCATAGAGAATTAATCAATAATGATTGCAGTCAGGTTTTTGCTTAACTTATTACCAATTAACGAGCCATATTTTATAGGATAATATTCAAATTAAGTGATTTGAATTACAGGTTGCTGCAAGCAGCAAGAAAGAGAAAAATGCATCAAAAGGCAAAACCCAATTGAGAGATCAAACTGTGAATGCAAGCATTCATCACAAATCAGAACTCTTCTCTCTCACGTCAAACTCATTAACGAAACGTTTATTTGGAAGAGGAAAACAACCGAAAGTTGTTACCAACCAGCAACAGGTTTGAAATTATATGTTGTACTCTATCTCTATATAAGGGGCTTGTAACTCGGTTCTCGATTTCATCGTCATGTAATGTGCAGATGGAAGATGAGCAAGACGCAGCAAAAGATGCAATTATATTCTCCCAACTAAAAACTATTGAAATTGCTTACTTGGATAAGCTTCGAATTTTCTATGATGGAAATCATTCCATTCGACTCTCCTCATTACAGTCACTTGGAAGCTTTTTCTCATGGATTGCTTGAAACTCCACTCCAACAAATAGGAATCAATGGAAATTGGTATACAGTCACAAAAGATCTCAATGAAGAATTTAAACGGGTATGTGCAATACAATCTTTTTCTTGAAGTTCTATGAGTTTGCTGCTCAAGGATGGATCAAGTTAGCCACCATGAAATTCAAGTTACTGAATTGCTGGCCATTTTTTATTGTAGTTAGTTTCATCTATGATCTGTTTTGTATTTGCCAACCCTATTTGATAATTTGCTGAGTGACAGATTTGCTAAAATGTAGATGGATGTTTGTGTTACTTCATATAACACATTAAGTGGGAGATTGAAAACTTCTTTCATAGCTGTCTTTTGCATTACAACATCAAGTAGTCGTCCTAAGAATTTGTAATGAGAGAATGAACATTCAATATTTGGTGAAATCCAAGAATGCTTTGACGCATAGGCCAGAGAAGGCAAAATATGAAAATTGCAGCGCCATGTATGGGGTGATATTGTGTATTTGCTCTCTACATTGAGATATATAGTAGAGGCAACAGGTTGATTCATTATCTCATTGACCATAATAAGTCCTTAAGAAAAGGTCAGTTGATTAGAGTCAGAAACATATATATATATATATATATATATATATATATATATATATATATATATATATATTTGGTTGTTTATTAGAGAAACATGACAACAACGATCTAAACTCCAGTTTTAGATCTAAACTATATACACAAAACCAAAACAACTCTTTAGTTGTCCAAAAACAGTTCTGACATTTTTGAATATTGTTTTCCACTACCAAAGAGCACCAGCTTTGGCTATGAACTTTTCCTTTAGATGCAACAAGTCATCTTCGATAGTCAAGGTGCTGCATCTTAGAGAATTGCTTCTGTCATCTTCCGCAGCCTTCTGTGACACTAGCAATGCTCTTTGCTCCTCCAACTCCCTCATCTTGATGTCAATGCCCTTAACTTCTTCTAGCTTTGCTTCTTTAGCACCACATTCCACAATCTCTCTGTAAAATTGTTCTGATTGGCTGTGGAGCTGTTGTTGCTCGGTTTTGAAACTTAATAACTCAGTTAATATGGTCTACAATTGCCTTAACATCAAATCCAATCATTTCAAGAATATCCAGACCTTCCAAATATTTTTTAAAGCGACTGAGAGGATCCTCAAGTTGCAGCTTAGATACCTTCTTGAACAATGAAGCAAAGGTCAACACATGGCCAATGGCGGTTCCTTCTCGGATACATACATTGCAATCCTTCAAAGTGGAAAAATGGGGCTTTTGTGGAAATGTTCTGAAAATTTCTAGGGAATCCAATTGCCTCCATAGATTTGAACTCTTCTTGAAAGGCAAATCATCATCTCCTTCATTTGAATTGTCGTTTGTCTCATCTTCGCCAACAACAAACATAATTGTTTTTTTTTTGCTAGAAAAAGGAAAGAACAAAAAACTAAGCAACTCCCCAACGAGGAAAAACCGCTCCAACCATGTCCTCGGAAAGGAGAGATTTGATATCGCTTGGAGGACTTTCAAAAATCAACAGCCCCCAACCCGTAGAGAGACCCAAAAAAGCCATAAAATATGTGCAACGGTTGCCTTGTCGATAAGTGTGAAGAAGCCGCACCTCCCAATCCCGAGCAAGAATGTCCTTGATGCTCTTGACAATAGGAAGAAGATCATTTACCAGGTCTACATTACCGGAAATAAGTTGTAGAACCAGTTGGCTATCAACTTCCAACTCAATTTTCCTGAAACCGGATTCATAAGCCAACGATAAACCATCAAGAACTCCCCATAACTCATCTTTAGGTACTGAGCAAAACCCAACCAGTGGCCCAAATAGTCCCGCAGCAGCCCCCCCGCAGCAGCCTTACTCGAACCATGATTGATAGCACCATCAGAATTGACCTTAATCCACTCACCATTAGGAGGCTTCCATCCAATCAAAAGTCATTCTCTCCTCAGAGCCGAGATCGCCTTTTCTTGATTCACTTGAGCCTCGCAGCAACCAGACCTTTCGCATGAGCAAGAATGCTGGAATTCGAACAAAACGACGCACAAAAGGCAGCACTGCATCGTCTTTTCCAGATCATCCAGCAAATGGTACCAAATAGGAGGCCCCAATTGTCCCAACCAAATCGAGAAGTACACCATAAATTGTCCTTCAGCCACTAAAACCTGTCACCTGGTAAAAGCGCTGCTCGGAATGCGAAAACGCCAAAGTTGGGAGCTGCCTTGACAGTCCCTAAGCATATGTTCTATAGTCTCAGAATGGCTACGACACAAAGAACACACAGAAGAATTAGAAAGATGTCGTCGGGATCGTTCCAAATTAGTTAAGAGCTTCCCTTTGAATCATAGCCAAAGGAACGAAAGGATTCTTGCAGGCCCAGACCACTTCCAAAAAGCTTTCCAATCAATCTCCCCCGAAGACCCCTCAATACCCTGAATCTGCTCATAAGCTGATTTCACTGAAAAGTTTCCCGACGAGGACCCCGACCAGAAATAGAAATCAGTCCCGTTCCCCCCTGTCAACGTGAACTGCGGCAATAAGCATAAGGCAAGAATTCGGCAGCTTATTAGCAAATAAATCCATTTCCATAACCCCTCCTCCGTCATGACATTAGTAATTTTCAGAGATTCCTCCTCCTCGGAAATAGGTGAAAAAGCCAGATTCCGGAGCGGACCCAAATCTCCAATCAAGGAATCAGTCCAAAACCGAATCCTGCTGCCATTCATGACCGCCCACTTAACACCCACTAGAACATCATCCTTAACTCCGATTAACCCTCTCCAAAGCTTGGAGTAGCTATGAACCTGGCTCAAAATTGCCGAGCCAAATTCATCCACCCTATATTTCCCAAGAAAAACTCTAACCCAAAATTTCTCTCTATAGGCTAGCAAATGAAACCTCAGTTTCATGAGAAAGGCAGAGTTCATAATTCGAGGTTTATGAATACCAAGACCTCCATCATACAACAGCTTACAGACCTCATCCCAATCCACCAATTGCACACCTCTTTGCTAACACACCAAGATATCTACCCAAGGAATTGGAAATAGAGACCCCTATGGAGTTGGCTTGAGATTGCTTTCTCTCCGCATTCAAATTCTTAGAAAATACAACCATAGATTTATTAAGACTAACCTTGGCTCCCGAAATATCACAAAAATATTGCATCACCTCCATCACGGTTTGAACCTGAGAAGCTCTAGCTTCAGTGAAAAGAAGGAGATCATCAGCAAAGAAAAGATGAGTCAGCGGGGGACCTTCACGGCCTAAGCGGATCGGCCTCCACTCCCTAGACTGAACCCGCCTACTAATCCCATGAGCGAGTCTTTCCATACATAGAAAAAAGAGGTAAGGGGACATCAGGTCACCTTGACGGATACCTCTCGATGGTCGGAAACTGTCTGTAAGATTGTCATTCCAAAGAACTTGCATCGAGCACCCCGTAATGCACTTCATGATGACATCAATAAGAGAACCCCAGATTCCTATATCTTGAAGAGTATCTTCAATAAAATCCCAACGCAATCGATCATAGGCTTTCTCCAAGTCCAGCTTCAAAGTCATCCAACCCACTTTACCCTTCTTAGTCCACATCGAATGCATCACTTCCTAAGCTATAATGATGTTATCAGTAATTTGTTTGCCCCGAATAAAACTGGATTGACACTCACCAACTACTTTAGGCATAATCGTCTTCGACCGATTAGCAACCACCTTGGTGATGATCTTGTACAAGACCGTGCATAAGCTAATCGGCCGAAATAAGTCAGAAATAAGTAATTGAAGAAAAAGTCAGTTGATTAGAGTCAGAAACATACATACATATATATTTGCTTGTTTATCAGAGAAACCTGACAAAAACGATCTAAACCCCAGTTTTAGATCTAAATTGAATACACAAAACCAAAATCACTCTTTAGTTGTCCAAAAACAGATATGACATTCTTGAATATTGTTTTCCACTACCAAGGAGCACCAGCTTTGGCTATGAACTTTTCCTTTAGATGCAACAAGTCATCTTCGATAGTCGAGGTGCTGCATCTTAGAGAATTCCTTCTGTCATCTTCCTCAGCCTTCTGTGACACTAGCAATGCTCTTTGCTCCTCCAACTCCCTCATATTGTTCTCAATTACCTTAAGTTCTTCTTCTAGCTTTGTTTCTTTAGTATCACTTTCGACAATCTCTCTGTATAGTTGTTCTGATTGGCTGTGGAGCTGTTCTTGCTCAGTTTTGAAACTCAAAAGCTCGTTAACACGGTCTACAACTACCTTAACATCAAAGACAATCATTTCCAGAATATCTAGAGCTTCCAAATAATTTTCAAAGCGGCTGATAGGATCCTCAAGTTGCAGCTTGGATACCTTCTCGACCAAGGAAGCAAAGGTAAACATATGGCCAATGGCAGCTCCTTCTCGGGTACATACATTGCAATCCTTCAAAGGGGAAAAATGGGGTTTCTGTGGAAATTTTCTGAAAATTTCCAGAGAATCTAATTGTTTCCATACATTTGAACTCTTCTCGAAAGGCAAATCATCATCTCCTTCATTCGTATCGTCGTTTGTCTCGTCTTCGCCAACAACAAACATAATTTTTTCACTAACAAAATCAAGAAACTAAGCTAAATATATGAGCTTACCTGCAGCAATAACTAGTTGGTCCGTAACATGAGCATTTAGTCCTCTTGGCCTTTTCTTTGAGGACTTGTACCCTCTGATCTTCAGTTTTACTCCATCTTGATTAGGGCTCTGCATTCACAGGAAATTTAAAAGATCCAATCACAAACTCATCCATCACATTTCGAATCAAATTTCAATTTTGGATTAGAGAGTTATAAACTATCTAATAGAACAAAAGTATGAAGTGGGCCTACACGATTCTCGAAATGTTGGCGTTGTTTGAAAATGCCTCCACGGATGGTTGTTCTCCAAGATTTGCTATGTTTGGTACTTCCTGAAACAAAGCCCATTTTCTCAGTTGTTCAAACAACGAAGAACACAAGTTGAAGGTCCAAATCCAAGAAGGAAACTCTGCTAGTAGACAAAATAAATGAGCAGAAAATCACCTTGAGTTTAGGTTGTCGGACCCATTTAACATCGTCAGTCCAAAGCAAGTGAGGCCTCAAATCCTCAGAGGTAAAAATCTGTTTTTTTAGAGTCTGGAGGGTTTTCAAGGAAAACTACAGAATGCAGCTTTGTAGACTCAAAGGTGTGAACTGTACGCACAAAACCCTTCCACCACCCATTACACACAAAGGCGTCCACCACATCGAGCAGCCGGTAGCTCTGATCGGCCGGCGGCGGCGGCGGAAGGGGCCTGATTGAGCGGCTGTGGAAATACTTTTGCATGTTGCAGCCTCTTCTGTCTCTGTAGAGCACAAAGATTTCGTCTTCTGACTCGGGATGTTGTTGGACAATGTAGGCAGAATACCAAGCTCCCTTGAACTCTTTTTCCTCGCTGGTTACCTCCACCGTTGAGCCTTCTGTTAGAAACCCGCTCCTGTTCATTGCCATGGCTGTGTCTCGCTCGGCTTGTCAACTCACTTGTGAAATTTGCTTGTTGGGACCAAGTTTCTGGAGGGAGAGGAAATGAATGGATCTTGGAGTGAAGTAACCGTGTTTTTCAAATGGAATGGTTACGAAAGTTGACAATTACTCAAAAAGTCACTATTTCTGCCCATTTTCCCGGGATTTTATATCAAGAACCCGGCTTCTTGCACCTCACCCGATTTAACTGTTGATTAATTAATTAACAGTTAATTAAATACACATTTTGAAATAATTAATGGTTAGATTGAGGTGTGGTGTAAAAAGCAGAGCTTTTTATATAATTTCCCCATTTTCCCAGCATTTAATCCGATTTTGATGGAAGTGGGAGGGATCGCATTGAAAATTACACTTTTGACCTTTTGTTCTTATATCGTTTATAACAAATTCTTGCTGAAAGCTTAGTATGATTTAAGCGAGGTCTCGAGTTCGAGCCTTGTAAATATAAAATATTTTCATTAGAAGACTCATCCACCACAGTAAGTGTACAACCCGAGTCGAATTTGAATATAACTGGAGCAAAGTTCCAGTGAAGTAATGGATAAAAAAAATTATAACTACTACCATATGCTTTAATGGATATTATATACAATAGAATTTCGGTAAAGTAATATTTGATAAAGTAATATTCCCATTAAATGAATATTTTTTTCTGATCTCGACTTGGGCTAGTTATATTAAATTTATATCTCATTAAATGCATTAGATACTAATTAAAAATAAAATATTAAAGGCCCATAAAAATTGTAAAATAATTATCATTATAATAAATCTCGAATTTATATATATTCTTACACCAATAATACAAAACCAGTAATTATTTCTTCTTAAAATATGTATTTATAGTTGATATTTAACATTTTTCTTTTATAGTTAACATAAAATTTCTTCATATATATATATATATATATATATATATATATATATATATATACAATACATTGCACTAAATTTCTTACATTTCCAAGATGTAGATACAATAATAAGTAAGCAAATGATAAACCTTTTAGTTTATATACATGTATGAACTAATTAAAGTCAATTAAAAATGTAAATATTCTTAATTCAAGTTTTTTTTTCTTTTCAGTCTATGACTTATAGTATA
>CAOJBJ010787933.1:0-14255 GCA_948291685.1 Euphorbia celastroides
TCAGTCTTTGATTAACAAGACTCCTAGTGAAGATTTCTGGTCAATGACAGACTGATTCTTTCCCTTTTCATGCTTCATTTTGATGAGGTAATCCGGATTAGGTTTCTATCATGCTTGATTTGGCGATGTAATCCGAGATCACCTAGGTTGATGTGGATATTTGTCTTCGCCTGTCAGCGCCTTGGGGCGGCTTATTAACCCTGTGCTTATCTATCTGGTCCGTCTCGAGGTTGTTTCATCATTTGGTATTTTACCGTGCTCTCGGGCGGGAAAACCAGTTAGTTATTCCTCTCCTCAAGCCGGATCAAGCCTCGTGCTTCACCTGTCGAGCTGTTATCCTTCGTTGTCCCAGTCTCTCTTCAGGGTGGATTTACTCGACCGGCTGTAGTCTCAATCCTTCGGGCCGGTGATAACTGAGGTTATTAGTTCATTCGAGGGTTGTTTCATGGTTTGTTAATTTGGCACGTCTTCGGGGCGGATCGGTTTGTTGATAACTGGAGCTCCTCTTCTTCCAGTCGGTCCATTACTGAGGACATTATCAGAAATATACCCAAGTTAATATAATCCACGTAGGATGGATTTAAAATTAGAACAACAACGGTGTCGTTTTGGTTTTATTAGGGTAAAAAAGAGCACACAGAAACAGGAAGGAGGTGATAACAATAGAAGTTGCAGAATGGGAATGGAGGGGCGCCGCCATTAACTGGTACCTAAGATATGAAGGGTAATATGAAAACTCCGGCGATCAGGGTGGGCGGCCGCCATCCCCCGCCCACCCCTGGTTCCGCCACTAGTCAAGGACAGGGACGGAGCTAGGGCTGTAATTAGGGTGGGGCACTTCGGTTGGCAACCACCAATCACCGACAATAATTTCTGACCATAAAATTCTTTATCAAATTTCTCCCTAAATTATAATATTTTTAGTCAAAAAAACTATAACTAAATTTCAATTTCATGATGTTCAGTTAATTTCAATTACATAATGTTACTTAATCATTATTCTAATTTCCTCATGTTCCCTACTTTCATAGTGTTTAGTTATCATAAGATCCTATTGATTTCAACAATACTCTAATTCAAATTTGAATTTATTATATAGTAAAATTGAAATTCTCTAACTTCATTCAAATAGCAAACTGATCATCATCATTATTATTATTATTATTATTATTATTATTATTATTATTATGTACTTAATCATCACTACATTATATAAAATTCAATTCTAAATACCATAGTTTTCTTATTAATGATAAAATATTATGAAAAATTATAGAATAAATAGAGTTAGTTGTATATTGGGTAAAATGAGGCTGGGTTGAGGTAAGCAGTAATTGGTATAAATTAAATAAAAAAGGGCTTTTGGATATGGGCTGAACAATGAGAAATTTACTTGGATAGTTACAACTATATAAGACCACATATCCCTTACTATTTTCTTTTCTCCCTTCCTTTCATCTTCTTCAATTAGGGTTTCAGTCCTTACCTCCATAACTTCTAGCAGTTATTAGTGTAGGGCAAAATTTTGGAATTCTAACTGATTCTGACGGCTAGGGTGTGGCAACCGTCACATGACGCTACCCCTTAGCTTCGCCCTTGGTCAAGGATTTTAATTTTAATTTAATGTGAGCAACAATTTTTAGACTAAAGCTCAATTCTTGTCAGCTGAATTAAGTTGTACTGAATTAAACTGAACTTATTACTAATGCTAAATTATTAAAATTTAAATTAATAGACTTAATTTAAATTAACATGAATTGAATTGAACTAAATCAAATTGAAGTTGAAAAATATGTGGCCTAGTTCCCGGTAGCCAATTTACAATTACTTTGAAGGTTGCAATTGTCTCGAAGGCAAGACGGTTGACCTCAAATTTAAAGTTATTTGGTGCATTCTAAGATTCAATGCAATGTAAGTGGTTGTCTTAGCCTAATGGTTAAGATAGAGTTTGTGGACTTTAGAGGTCCCAGACTCCCAGGTTTGAACCACATCAGGGTGTGGGGTGGAAATTTTTCTTTCTATTTAATGCAAACTTATATGAGATAATTTTTTTTTTAAAAAAAAGGTTCAACACAATGTAAATGTTTAAAAATGGACTGATTTAAATTATTGCTAATCACATCCTCTAGATTAACGCTTTAATGTTTTTATTGACACATTTGCCATTTTTTTCATTTGCCCAAAAAAAAAGTTTTTATTGACAATGGTATAATAGAATACAACATAGGACAGCTTTATTTTATACGAAAAATATTTTTCATTTTATAAATTCATTTTCTAATAAGCTTTTATTGAAGTGACTCATTATATTACCTCATATATTTTGCGGTAAACTTACTCACATGACTTTTTACGTTACTTTAAGAAGTACTACAAAAGTGTAAATGTTGTTTTGTATCATAAATTTACATTTTATAGGTTTTATAGGGTGATATTTTTAGCATTTAGGAATAATGTTTTGAAACAAAATGGACAAGAGTGCAGTTAATTTTGGGTTAGCATTCAAATTGAGTCAATAAGTAACCACAATATAACCATATTTACTCCATAAAATTATTCAAATTTTTATTATTTATAATCTAGTATTTATGTGTCTTTTCTTATTTTTCACGTTAATTGCTTTCATTTTTTTTATCCTCCTATTACTATATTGTTCACATTTACAATTTTCCAACAGTTCATGCTCTTTTAATATTTTTTACTGAATTTTTATATATGATATATACGGGTGAGAGGAAAAAAAATGAGTGAAAGAAAAAAAAACGTAGACTACGCGGCAAAAGTTTAAAGTGGCACACAAAATATGGAGATGACTGATTTTAAGGGTTGAAATGACATGTTTCGTCATCAAGTCAAACGGTGCGTAGTATTTTTACGTAATAAGACTTTGCTCCTTTGTACTGAATTGTACAGAACTGAATAAAGTGAAATTTAATGATACCAAAATAAAATTTAAAATAAATTTTATGAAATATGTTAAAATTTAATTAAATAAAAACTTATATTAACTGAGGTGAGATTTATTGAAATTGAATGAATTGAATGTAAATAATTTAAAATTAACCGATACTCTAAATTGAGTAAATTGAATTCAACTCAACTCATCAGAGTAAATTGAATTCAACTCATCAGAAATATCAGGTTGCAACAACGATTCTTGCGCTTGGCTGCACCCAATCTTTCCCCTAATATCCGATCCTCTCCTTTGAATCACACACATCCAATGTTACATTTATAACAGATAAAGATAGATATTTCAGCACAACTTGATGACGATGATGATGATTGAGACCGCCTCCGCCGTTCGATTCCTCGCCGGCGGTAGCTTCTGCTCCTCCGCCACCTTACCTTGTAACTGTCTTTCTTCCCTCCGTGTTTTCTGCCATTCAATTTTTCCATGAACTTTAAACTTACTTGAATAGCTCAACTGAGCTTCATTTGAATGAGTAATTCAGGTAGCTAATGTGCATTTTATGTAATGTATTTCATAGATTGTCGCCTTTCGGCGAATTCGGATGAAGCTAATGCCGTAATCTCCGCATCTCGCCCGCTTTTACGTTCTTGTAGCTTCGGCATTTCCTGGTACTGAGTCGAAGATTATCACTTCTGTTATTGTTACAATCATCCAATTCTACTTATTCATCGATAATTTGAGCACAGATTTAATAATTATGGATTCTGATACAGGAGCAAGTTCCGAAGGAGAAGTATTTTGAAGAATAGGATTCGAGCATCTGCGGAGCATTTAAGCTCTGCGTCAGATTCTTCGAAGCGGAGTGATGGTAGAACGAGTTATCATCCATTTGAGGAGATTGCAGAGTTAGCATCAGGAAGTGATGAAGATGCGATTCTCACAGCTGAAGAAACTTCTAGGACCATTGTGGAGGTATCGCACTGTATTCTTTAGCTTACGGTTCTTTGAATTTGTCTTATCCTTTACTGTTTTTTGTTCGCATGCATATTGGAAATCAGATTTTTGCTGAAGTATGTATTGTTGTTACGAATAGTGAGAAATTTCTTCAATATGTTTCAATTCTCTACTTTGAGCACTATACTGGCTCAAAACATAACATTGAATGCCGTCAAAGTTTACTCACAGCACCTGTGAGATGTTATGCAAAGTAGCTACTCGTATAGCTAATGTTGCCTGTAGTGTGTTATGTTTAGGTCAACTGCAAAGCGACCCTAATGCTGAACGGTTTGATCGACAATGAAATTCACGAGAACATTGTCTGGCCAGATTTGCCATATGTTACTGACGAACATGGAAGTAAGTTGAGCATTTGTGGTAACAGTTTTATATCATGCTTGGACAATGAAACAAATATTCAACTATTGAAAGTTCTAATGCGTTCCTTTGTCTTGCAGACATATACTTTCAAGTGAAGAATGAAGAAGATATTTTGCAAAGCATTACTTCGGACAATAATTATGTGGTATCAACTGATAAACTATAACTATGTTTTTCAAAAAAAAAAAAACTATGTTTTGCATGATAACTGAATGAACAATAGGACTGAATTTCTAACAAAAAAAATGCTAGAAAATAGGCCAATTTTTATTTTCTTCAATTGCCTGCAACATATAAATATGGAGATTTTTTCATGACAGATTCTTAAGGTCTGTACTCTTTACTGCAGCAAGCAATTATAGGTTTTGATGCTGCGGAAATGCTTAATGAAATGGAGGAGGTTGGATCGTCAGAAATCGACTTTGGATTCGAGGAAATTGAAGATGAAGATAGTGATGATGATGATGAGGATGATGAAGACGAGGATTACGATGATGTCTGATATCCATTTTGTTTGCAGTCATTTCTTATTGTCAGCAAATCTTCTCGTGGAAAGGGTATTTACATAGTGTACAACTCTTCATATTGTTTGTAGGAATTGATTGCTGTTATTGATGACGATGATGAGGACGAAAATTCTGATGAGGAACTTGGTGATTGGGCAAAATTGGAGACTGTAAATTCTTCTCATCCAATGTACTTTGCCAAAAAGCTAGCTCAGGTAATTGTCGTATTAAAGGTTTGATGTTTTGATGGAGTTGCATGAAGGTATTTAGGTCTATCATAAAGGGCCAACTAAGTGCTGTTACACAAAACTGTTATATTTATAAGATCGAATCATCAGAGTGTAATTCAAAATAATAAGATGAGTAATTTATTTTGTTTTATTTCTTATTTTCTTGTTTATAGGTTGCTTCAGATGATCCTATAGATTGTATGGAGAAGCCTCCCGCTGGTTTAGCTATTCAGGGCCTGATAAGACCTGCCTTAATTGAAGAATGCTCTGGTATCCAAAAGCATATGTCTGGTAATCAATCTCATCTCACGGAGATAAAGGAGGTGGATGAAAAAGGAGAAGGCAAACTTCCAAGCAAGATCAATGGTCATAAACAAGAACCGGAATCATCAGAAGATGTTTCAATTTGGACAGAGGAATCGGGGAATGATCAGGTCCCACAAAACGGAACTTCATTTTACAGGCTTGAGATGATTAAAATTCATCTGATTTCAGCGGATGGATACAATGTAAGCTCTTTATATATTGTAAAAGATCTTCCTGTTAGCTACATGCACAACATAGGAGCGTGTTATGATTTTTGGTGTATTTATGTTTTATGATCTAGGATGGCCCATCTTTTCTCGGTAACAACAATAAGATAATTAAGATGTATAATCTCACTGCTGTTTTTTTAAAAGCTCATGATGTCGAAATTGCCCCTAATCACAATGGAACTTTTTCTGTCGATGCTGCATTCAAACTCTGAATCACATCATATGCGTGTTTAGCTGTTTGTGCCTTCTACATGCTACATTCACTATGCTTCAATTGTTTTTAATGTTCAGGGATATTTTGGAATTATGTTTGAAATCAAGTTTAGGCCAAGGTTTTCTTTTCTTATATACCAAAACCTTTGTTCCTTAGATCTGCAGTTAGCACTTGTGAACAGTTTGACTATTGTTACAAAATATGACTGGTTCATGTAGTAATTCTGTGAGTGATTCTAGGCTTGATCCTTGGAGTGTCCTTAGGAATTAAAATTATTACTTTCCTAATCTAGACTCAATCTTTGTGTATAAATAGATGTAATCTCCTATCCTTTATGCAAAATATAATTTGGATTATCATTTTGCATCCCTTAAGTATTCTACATAGCTTATCAAGTTTATAATCGCTCATAGAATTACTACTAGAATCACTCATGTTTTGTGATAACTATTTATTGTGTACCGAAGAGTTTGTACAATGAACCAAAGATCTCTTAATGGAAAATGGATGTGGTTTGACATCTCTTTTCCAGGTTGGCTTCCTTCTTTTCCAAGCATTAGTGTACATAAGATTAACATTTCACTGCTATTAGAGCATATGGTGCCTCATGTATTTTGAGAAATGTTCTCTGAATTGTTTTTTCATTCTTTTATTAATCCGTTGACACTCCCATAAATTGATCCCTCTGCACTGCATCTCTTCAGACTCTGGTTGAAGTTGAAGACTATAGAAAGGCAAAACCCGATGCTATAGCACATTCAGCGGGCAAGATAATGGCTCGTTTTAAAGCTGGTGGGGAGAAATCTACCCAGGCTTTGAAGTCTCTTTGCTGGCGATGCAAGAGCATTCAAGTGGAGGTATGTGATACATTGATACTGAATGTTGCTTGAAATCTTCTACCAGTTTTTCTAGATCAAACTACTAATTTCGTTTATATGTCTGCGGTTACCATATTGTCCTGAAATGCTTGTGACATATCTATACTCCTTTTATTATCTTCTCTAGCGAATATGCTTTATCTGCAATCTAGAGCTTGTTGGAAATGATTTTGAAGTATTAGAGCCTTGTGCAAACTTCCTACTTTTGCTGGAAGTAGAAAAAGTCTGATTATGCTTTTAGTGTAGCTTTTTGATAGCATGTTGATGAATCTTGTTGTTTGAGTGATTGAGACCTGCACACATGAAAGCTTGAAAGTGCTAGGCCGGGATATTTACAAAGCCCCTCAGAATCTCAGATCATGATTAGATCATAGGAAAAGAAATTCTAACAGAACATTGCATACTCACTAGAGATGGCTCTACTTTCACTAATACTAATTCTGAGTTTGTTGACCTCCAAATAACTGCTCTGCCATTGACTTTCTTCTTTTGAATTAGGCTAAATCCATCGGGACCCCCCAGAACTTGTCCACTTTTTTGTCCTGCACCCCTGAACTTTCAAAAGTTTCTCTCGCCCCCTTCAAAAAGTTTCTCTTTGCTTTGTTCTTATCAATCACTCCCCCTTTAATCTCCACTCTCTCTTTTGCTCTTTCCTTATTTTCAGCCATTCTTTACAATCATTGAGCTTAGTTAACTAAGTTACATTATCATTTGATGTCTAAGATATTGTCATTCATGTCTTAGCTAATTGTTAATTTCTTCTTGTTATATCACAGGAGGCAGCGCTAATTGGCGTAGATTCTCTCGGTTTTGATGTGAGAGTTTGCTCTGGAGCACAAATCCAAACTCTGCGTTTTGCTTTTAATACCCGGGTATATATATTCATCACTTAGTATTCATTAATGGCTCTTTATAGCTACGTGGTCAAATACATCATAAGTCCCCTGAACTTGGCACAAATAACCTATTGCCCCCTGAATTTTGCAAAAGTCCTCTCAACCCCCTCAATTTACCAAAGCGTACCACTTTTCCCCCTTAAACTTTGAAAAAAGCACCAGTGTGCCTCCCTAAATGACACTTGCCAAATTCTGATATAGAAAAATGATATCTTTGAAAAGTGAAGCCAATCAAAAGGTCGCATTTATGGTGTATTAAGCCTTGTATTTGTGTTACTATCAGAACACTGATAGTGACAAGTTTTGTAGTGTCTAATAGAAATTTATGTGCAGGCCACATCGGAATATAGTGCCGAGAGACAACTCAACGATTTACTATTCCCGAGGATCCCAAACAAAACTCCAAAAAAGAAACAGGCACAATGAAATGGACTCGAATCTTGTGGGATTCGAATTTCGAGTTCAGATTCTGGATGTTGTATTGTAAGTCTCTTGACCTTAAAGCTGTAAAAGTTAGAATTGCAAAAGAATTTTGCAGCTCCTCAACTGCTTGTATTCATTTGATTCTGGAAATCATAAGCCATATCCATTCTTTCTCAATTCTCAAAGCTTGTTTGCGTTTTCAAGTTTCATAGACTGATAGTTGATGAACTATTTTCACCACTGGAACTCTGCTTTCATTCATATTTTCGTCACACTTAGCTTCATTTAAAAAACATTTTTTTATTGAAGTATATTGTCTATAATTCTATCATTGGACAAGGCTTACTGTATTATGAAAGCAGCAACAACTTAGTTTTTTTCGTACCATTAGCTAAACATTTTGAATACTTACAATTATAAAATATTTGTTTACTCTGTAATATCAATTAATTTTGTAGATTCAAAACACTTTTGTTGAACATAAATAATAGATATGAGGTGTTCACTGCAAAAGACGATCAGGTATTTTGTTTGTATGCGAATGAAGTCAAACCCTGCTGTAAAACATCGAGTTATATATTAACATACTCGACAATTATAGAGGATGATAAGAAAATAGTAGATGGGGATTATTTCACAAAATACATTTGAATGTGAAAGAGAAACAAGAAGGCAAATTGTGGAAGTTAGAACAAGTTTTATTAGAGTTCTTTTCTCTTCCTTGCAAATAAACTTGAAAACAAAAGACAGCTCTTTCGTAGAGATGAATGAAAATTGTCTGCTGATTCTATAAATAATTTAGACATTCTTCTGTGATACAAGACAATTCAAGTATATTAATAAGGATAGAGACTTGGATTGTTCCTATACAAAATATACAAGCCGGCATTCTTGTCCAAGATAACGAAGAAAGGTACTAAATTGATAACAAAATAAAAATACAAATTGAAATAAAACTGCTCGGCCAATCATCCAACGTCCATTTTCAACAGACTTGAACAATCATTAAATCTTTATATAATTACCAGATTGATATCATCCTTCCAAATTCTAGCCGCCAACACTTTTTTTCGAATATTTAATAAATTTTTAAAGAAGTTTGATAGACTCGAACTGATTAAACTAACACCTCTGTATCTTCAAGTACTTACAAGTTACCTGTAAACAATGTAACTACTTACTTTCAAACTCATTGATACTCAAAATATAGACTACAAAATGACAATATACACTTTATATGTATGTTAAATACATCTAAATTGAACTTTTATCTCTCGTCCCTCTCTAATTTGCAAAAATGTACCTATTATCTCACTTCAACTTACAAAAAATACACTATATTACCCGTAAATGTTATGTCTCAACTTTTGATTGACTTGATTTTTCAAAAATTTTATTTATTTATCTAACCATAAGTTAACATGTAAAATTCTCGGGTTTTAAAGGCACTTTTTTAGATAAGTATGAGGTGAAACACTTATGAACAGACTAAGGAAACTTTTGAAAGTTTAAGAAACGAGAAACTATGAGAAACAAGTTCAAGACTGTCTAAATGCATTAAGCCAATTACAACAAATCTTTATAGAAACATATATATCTATTAAACAATTCCCGCAAAATTGAATACATCGGCAACGTATATCAAACAAATTGAAGACTCCCTTGCAACCATCTACTATAGAGGTTACGAAATGGGTTTAATTTAATCCAACTTACTAATCTCACAATTAACCAATAAACCCAATCAAACTCAACAAATAACACAAGCATTAGGATCCTCTTCAACACTTCTAACATAATAGTGAGTCGTTAGATAAGGATTATAAGCCTTATAGGCCTTAACAAGCTCTGCCACGTCATCTTTTGATGGCTCTTTCTTCTTCTCTGGTTCTTGTTTTTTGGGCTCTTCTTTTTTTGGTTGTTCTTCTTTCTTCTTCTCTGGTTCCTTTGCTGGTCCCACTGTGATTATGTCTGTGTGGCAAAGCTTTCTTAGTTTTCTTACAATGGTGACTGGATCTACGTCTCCTGTTACTGTCAGTTTCATGTCTTTTGAATCCAAAGAGATTGATTCTATACCTGTAACAAAATGGATTGAAATTGTTAGTTTGAGTGTTGAAATATAGGTGTTTGGTTTGAATTCTGTTGATAAACAAAGGATTATCATTCAACTCTTTTCGCCTACTTTTCCTAAAATTGCAAAATTATACCAGTTTGTTCCATTTAATTGTAAAAATGCATCAATTTAAAAAAAAAAAAACCGTTTCTCCCTAGAGTATAGAATACCTGAAAGACCGGAGACTTTTTTCATGGCTTTTTTCTTGTCTTTGTCATCGTGTAATCCCAATTTCAGCACTACTTTCTGCATAATTTGAATCTAAAACATGTTAAAACAAGACTCTGAAAATGCTAGAAATAATGCAAATTACAGGTAATCGGAGATCAGATATATATTTTACCTTGGTCATTTTAGAATCAAGAAATTGCAGACGAAAATAAGCAAACAAAAGAAAATTGAGCGAGAAAAGAGGAAATGATGAATGAAATTAGAGAAGTGGTGTCGGAATTTATAAAGGAGAGAGAGGTAGAAGGGTCAACACTAGTTTTAGTCTACGCAAGGAAAGATCATAGGATTTTCCTTCATGAAACGACGCCGTTTAAAATTATTGAGCTTTTGGGTACTTTTACGGACGTTGTAATGGTCAAACTCTTTGTTGGCCTTCTCTACAAATTTATGTTGATTTTTCAATTATTTTTTCTTGATAATGATTTTTTTCAATTTTTCTTCTATGTTATTTAACCTTTGTTAGTTGTTGTTCATAAAACTATTTTTGCAATAATAATAAAAATTAATTGTAATTAGACACTCATTACTTTTGTTTGATGTATGAAAGCAAAAGACGATTTTTATAGACATTGTCGAACATCCACTATTTTTATTGTTACAAGGATTGTCAAATATCCACTAAAAAATTGTATGTGTGATTACCAAAAAAATAGATGAGTTATTCAATAATTAAGTATGGTCTATATATATGTTGTTCGTTACAGAAATTGTATTTTATTATTGAGTTTAATTATTTGTGGAAATAAATAAAGCAACGTAAATTTTATGAATAACCAAAGTTACTGTAAAGTTTACTTAAGTAATTAAGAGTATATACAAGCTTGTAATCATGAACTTCATCCAAAAATTTCAAATCAAACAACAAGTATACCTGTTGGAAAAGAAGTTGAGACACATCTATTAAATATTGGGTGAAAATTTTAAGACAATTTTTTTTATAGTAAATTTTAAGACAATTTTTTAGAGCAACATTATGGTTTTGTCCATTGTATACATTAATAAAGTTCTTAATTTTCTACAAAGTCAACATCCATTTCCGTGGAAAACAAGTTTGTATATTGACTAGGGGCCCAAAAAAGTGACGTCAACAGCATCAAAGGAAATTTCCTAAACTAACTAAATTTATTAAGAGAACTGGTCAATACCAAAAAATATGTAAAAAAATACTTCTACGTTCCACATTCTTGAAGTGGGACTCGTTGGACTTGTTTGCTTAGCGATTATTTTGTTTTAAATATGTATTTGTGTAATTTTAATAAATTATATTTTCAGACAGTATTAGCGGAATATAAACCATATAAGCACTTAATACAAGTTTTTGTGTATATAAGTTAATGGTATAGAATCAAATTTTTGTGTGGGTCAATTGGTGACACGAAATTGGTATAAAAGTTGCATGAGCACTGAGCAGTCTATACTAACTTTTATATGCAACAGTTTGTCTCCATGTGCTACATTAAGTCAAATAAAAAGATACTGACGTTTTATATCAATTTCACATGGTATAAGTTGTTAGTATAAGTGCTTTGTATTGGTATAAGTGCTTTGTATTGTATACCATTTGACGTGTTTGTCATAAAAAAAAAAATTTAAAGCTCGGTCCTAATGTTGTCTGGCTTTCTAAGTTCGGTTTTAATGGAGCAATATAGAAATAAAAATTAATGTCCATAGTGTGGTGTCTCATTTGGTATCACTCCATCCAATATTTAACTCGTTTCTCTCTTCTCTCTTCTACTTACCTTTTCTCTTATCCAATTTTTCATTTTTATATTGTGTAAGTTGTATTTGTTTCAAACTCTAAACAAGAGGCATTGGCGAAAAAAACAACACTTGTTACTACTTTTTTTTCGGCCAACCACAATATTAATGTTGTCCAATCCCTGCCCATAGTATATGGGCTAAAACTTAGTCCATGAATCCAACATGTTCTCCGAAATCAGAATTAGGCTAACCCATGGCCCAGTTTCCTAATTTTAAACTATTAAATAAACAACGCACAAATCACATAATTACGGAATAATGAACCCAATCTTGAGCCTATCTACAACCAATTCCAGAAAAGCACAAAACAAAGTAAAATAATTAAGATTTGACGGGATTTCAAGTTGCAGTGACGGCCCCATCTGTTGAATCGATAATTCCGATTAGTTTGTCGATTGGTGCTCAGATTCGCTGATAGATTATTCTTTACAGCTATGGGCTGTTTCTTCCGATCGCCGGCGACCTCACCTCGTCTCCGATTCTGTTCAACCTGTACCCACCTCTATGCTGCCATTTTTCTTTTTCTTTTGTTTCTTTGTTTTTTCCCTATTTTGTCTCATTAAACTGTCCGAACTTCTTTTCTTGTAAAGTCACGGATAGCTATTGCAACTCCACTTTTTGGTCAATTGGAAACGGCCTCCCTACAAAGGGGTAAGGGCCACATACACCCGACCCCCCTTACCCTGCTTGCGCGGGAGCCTTGTTAGGCATTTGGGGTAATGTTGTTGTTGTTGCTCATGTTTGCCAAAGATTCTTGTAATTTGGTTTCGGGCCTTGGATTGTTGTTATATTGTTAAATTCCTCTCCTAATATGTTGTTTGTGTTCTGAATTAAAACGTCTGTACGTAATTGATTTAGTTGGGGATTTGGTTCTTCTTGTTTCAGATATTTGACCTTTGTTATCCGTTGCCAAATTGATAATAGAAATGATTTCATATAATTTTTTATTTTGCAAGCCGAAAGAATCCCTTTGTAAATGTCATTATAGCTCTAGACTTCCTCAAATGCGTTTTACACTTGTTTGGTCATCAATTTCAACATAGATTTAGATTGTTGTGGAGATCAGATTAAAGTGATAAAATTTGGTAGTGTATTGCAATTGTTTTCTAAATTTATATTGCTATTTACTGTTCAAGTCCCAAAATTTGCAAGTTGAAAAGTTGTCCATTAAATATAATTTTGATCTATATTAAATTTTTAGTTTTTTTCAACTAATCTATTAAATGATTATATCAATTATGACTTATACTTTTTTTCAAAATCAGTATAATATTTATATCTTTTTTCGAAATCGGTATAAGTTTGTACCTTTTTTCAAATCGGTATAATACTCTTACAATGACAGTAAAGCATTATACTGTTTTTTAAATCGGCAAACTACTTTTAGAACGATAATATAAAAGCATTATAACTTTTTCAAAATCGGTATAATATTTTTACAATGACAGTGTAAAACTGATATACCTTTTCAGAAACGGTATAATAATTCGAAATAAAAAAAAAGTTCGTCGAAAGTATATCATCATGGATCTTGTTTTAAAGATAAAAATATAACGAACAAAATATTTTAAAGAATCGTATCAAAAAAATTAACAGTTTGAGAGATATAAACGTTTAAAATTTGAAAATCAATATGAATTTGGAGAGAGGTAGTGGAGACCACTAAAAAACAAGGAAAACTCAAGATCCAGTATTTTTATGAAAAAAGTAGTAAAACTATAAATATTTTACTCCTTCCTAATAAAACTAGAAACACACCCCCTAAACCTAGTATTGGGTACAATTATCCTAAATAATGTCTTGTGTTATAGAGAAAATTAAAATGAAAAACAGTTCATCATGAATATTAAGAATTTGCCACATATTATAGTCAAATAATAACAATGATAAGCACATAACACACATTAGTCATTGTTGAAGGTTTTCTATTCGTATAGAATCTAACATTCATTGCAAACGTCTTCAATATTCAGAGAATTACATCGAGCTTAGATATTAGGCAAACCAGACAACCCACAAATTAATGTTGTTATCTATATAACCTTTAAATGCTACTTCTATATATTACTATTCAATTGAAGTGGTTCGAAAAACAAAAAGACTACTTCTTAGTGAAACTAAAAAGTAATTTTCATTTTAAATGAAAGGATATAGTTAATTCTATATATTGATCAAA
>CAOJBJ010788106.1:0-10314 GCA_948291685.1 Euphorbia celastroides
CAGTCCATTCGTTTGAAATATACTAAAAAAAACTCCATAATCATCAATTAAGGAATAGTATACCTTCAAACAAACAGCTAATCATCCATCAAATTGATATTTGAACCTAATTAACAGATGAACTTCAAACAAACAGCATAATAGCTAATCATCCATCAAATTGCAAATCTAGCCACAATCGGAGATCATTGCAGACCCGCTCAAGTGTGCACATCACTAGCCACGAATTTGGCGAAATCTAGCCAGGACAAACGCCAAATTCATCAAGAATCGAGCTGATGGCATAGCTGAAAGGGAGTGTCATCCCCCAGTCGATCTGCGAGGTAAACACAGCAAAGTGGCCCTTGGGGGGCTTGTCCAGTCGGTCCGTCGGCTCGGGCGCTACGCCAACTAGTCCGGGAGAGTCGCTGAGCTGCTGGCAATACACTTCAGCTCGTGGCTGCGGGCAAGCGGACTTCACAAAAATTGTAGAGTCAGCTGCTGGGACGGGCGGTTCCTCCGGTGTCAGTACTCCTTTCTCGGGATTTAGAACGTTGAGTTTCAGACCAAAAGCTTTGATGTCTTTGCGAGTATACTTTATCTCGCATCTTGGAATGGCAAAGGAAGGGGGTTGCACGTCATGATATATCAGGTCCATGGCCGGATTTACAGCAATGCGGTAGGAATTGACGGAATCGGAGCTCAAAGAACTAAGGATCGGTGGGATTCCCAATTCGCGGAGAAAGGACATAAAACCAAGAACAAAAGTAAATAGAAAACAGAAGAAGCAAGAACGAGATCTCACTGGAAACAAAGAAGAAACTGATCGGAGTTGAGAAACTGGGAAAATTCGCCGGAAATCGCTAGAAGAGAATGGAAGCAATTGAGAAAATAGGAAAAGAGGAGAAAATAAACCCAAAGCGCGATATTTAAAGAAAAAAAAATTCGAAGTTGAAAAGACACCGGGACAGCTGGCGCACCACGCGCGAGTGAAAATGAAAAAAGGCGTGCGCGTGTGCAACACGGCCATAACCGTCATGAGAAAAAAATACCCTGCTTCGTGCGACCAGAATAATACTATGCGCCCAACCGAGCCACTAGCTCTAAAGAGCTAGGGAGGGACATCTTTGCGGAAGCAAAGAAATTTGCTCCATAACTTTCTTCTTCCGAGCCACTAGCTCTAAAGAGCTAGGTTCCGAGCTGGGGAGGGACATCTTTGCGGAAGCAAAGAAATTTGCTCTACAAATTTCCTCTTCCGAGCCACTAGCCCTAAAGAGCTAGGTTTCGAGCTGGGGAGGGACATCTTTGCAGAAGCAAAAAAAATTTGCTTCACAAATTTCTTTCGCCAAACTCGACCCTAAAGAGCCGAAATCTGAGCTCAGGGGGACATTTGATATCAATAAGAGAAATACAGCTCGAAACACTCGAGCCGAGATAACATATAGCGAGCTCGGAGATAAGCACCGCGCTGAACGTACTCGAGCTCTCCCTCGAAAGACTTCTCGCCCCACCTGGGAGCACCAGCCCGATAACGACAAGGAGGTGAGCCACGGTGTGAGTACAAGCTGTGCCATCCGACAAAACTGCCATAGCAGTAGCGGGGACCAGTGCTACATGTGTGACGTGGCCCGACAAACTCAAGGGAAACTGTCAGACCGTGCCAAAACCCCATCATTGCCAGGTTCCACGTCACACTGGTCTCCCCGAGCCTCTTCAAACTCCCTATAAAAAGGCAGCCAATCGGGTATACAGGGTAACTCTTCTCTCATACTTTCACCTATTATCCTCACCTTATCCCGTCACTTACTTAGACATCGGAGAGGCCTCGCCGGTAAGACGGCCGGTCCTCTAACGATGTTTTCTGTTTTCTGCCGATCAAAGGAGACCGGATATTAGATTCGCGATATCAACTCACAAATTGAAAAGTACATTAATTGAGTTAGACGCATCTAATTGACAAATACTACTTTGAAGAATATCTCTATTGTCACCAATTCATTATTTCTTTAAGCGGCTCTTAATCATATTGTTGATTTGTGATACATTCTACATCCTCAGCCTATATTTATCTTTTTTCTTTGAATGAGATCTCAATTTTAACGATGTTTTCTGACCTAAAAAGTATCAACTAATCTATAAGAACTACCGAACAAGCAACAAATTATATACATACTAGAAAAAAATAGTGAAATCATACCAAAAGAAACGCTCAATTGAAGACCGCAAACTATTTTTGTTGGGAAAATATCAATCGAGTTCATATGAATTGTAAATTAAAACTGGGTCCCGCACAGAAATTAGAGGTAAAATATCTAGAGTTCATATGCAATCCTATTGTTAATTTAAGAAACGGGAACGGGTCCCGTAGAGTAATAACGGAGGGTGGGGACTAGAATGTACCCCCGAAACGTGCGTTCCGAAACAATCATTAACTTGCAGTCGATATCATCAAATATCGGCCCCGCATGACTGAATCATCAACACAAGTTTATATTATAAAATTCACTGATTAAGTTGCGTGAAGACAAATCTGCATGTCTACTAATTTGGGTTAATTATTATAGTTTTTTAACCTAGCTTTCAAGTTTCAATCACATGTTTCTTTTAACAAAATTAGTTGAAATAATTGTGAGGTAAAAATTAATGAAGAAAATTTAATTTGGTATACAAGTATAGACCAATGTTTCTATAGTTAATATGAAAAAAAAATTCAACTTTTTTTTCATTTAATGCAATATAGTTAAGCTTGATTCAATTGACTTAGTATTATTTAATAAATTTTAATTAAATTCAATTTCGATGAATTTTAGATAAAATTTCAAGGAGATCACTACAAGTTGAGTGGAGTCCACTTATCAATTCGACAGTAAAATGGAAAAAATAATGTTTATTTTTTTAAATAAAATAATTGTAGCCTACCACTTATAGTAAAATAAACCTTAATTACAACTAATATTTTTCATTGTTTATTTTAATTACTATTATGGCACCTTGAATTATTGATGTTTAAGAAGTAAGAACATGTAACTGTAAATTTTTTTTTAAAACTTTTTTGTTGCGGTAATCTTAACTTAATCACGTGGTGCAATTCATTTTTCTATTTTTGTTTCGGCCAATTGCTAGTATTGCTTTTTTAAAGTTTCATATATTTTGCTCTTTTGTCATCCCTGATGAAGAATCCCGTTTTGTTCTATGTGATGATAAACGTGCTAAACAAAATGTATATTGTGGTTTATATACAGAGAATATCATTTTTTCTTTTTCGTTTTCGTCATTCAAACACACAAGTGTGTGATGATTGTTTGGGGATTTTTCGTTGTATTTGTGATATTTTTCTAAATATAAAAAATAACAACTAAAATTGTTTGGTTATCACTGGTTTTAGTCATTAAAAAATAAAGAAATTATTAGTAACAACTAACGGCTTATGCAATAAATAACAATACAATAAGTATATGAACTCATTTTTTCTTTATTTCAAATTCCAAGCAGTCTTTAAAATATTTACACTGCAAGGTTGAAAAGGAGACATGTTCAATGGGCGGGTTGGATCGAGTTCAAGCCGGGTCACAGCGGACAGACGCTAAAATGATCCTGTCTAAACCCAATCCAGTCCCTATATACAACTAACTCAGGTCGAGCCGGGTCGGGCAGGGCTAGAATTTAAAATTCTATTTCCAAATCCGACCCAACCCGCCCAATATGTATACATAATATTTAAAATTAATTAATATATATTTTTTTAATAATTAATAATATATAAATATATAATTTTAAGAATGAAATATATATTCGGGTCGGGTTTATTTTTTTTCGAAAATCATACCTAACCCACCATATATTCGGGTTTTGACGGGTTTAAGTCTAGCCGGACTTATATTGATATGTGTTTGTCCAAATCCGACTCATAAACATCGGGTTTGGGTGGGCGAATCAAGACTCGGGTCATTTGAACAGGTTTATTGAAAAATATTATTAACTTAAAAAAATGATTTCTTAAGCTTTTTAATTGAGTACTGGATGATATGAATGATGAGGTGGCTTTTAATGAATTTATGGCATTATCATTATGTGCTCCTTATTTGTGTTCCTATGTTGGAAATCACTTGCAGCATTTTCAAATGTAATTTTATATGCTTACCTTTTAATTTAGGCCGATCATTTCCAGTAATTATATCACATGTAATTATAAATTCTAATAACATATTAATCTTCTCGTAAAAGAGTTTTAGATCTACAATACTGGTTGAGATTATGGAGCAAACAAACACTTGATGATTGACGTCTTCAAAATCGTTAGTTGATGATTATGAAAAATAGGTTGCAGTTTGTTTTAGTCTTGCTATTGTAACATGTTTAGTTTGTTTGTGTTGTCGTGTTTTGTCCGATGTTTTAACACAGGTCTATGGTTTCTTTTTTTTAGATAGTCTATGTTTTCAGTCTGCGAATTATGTTGTAGCTAGTACAACAGATTTTTCGACATGTAGAGAGACTTGTCCACCTTGAATTAGAGTTGTATCTCTGATTTGATTTTATAGACTTTATTCTCCAGTCAAAAGAATTAGAATTCTAATAGCATATTAATCTTACAAATTAGAATCATTTATACCTTAATATCAGTAAGTCAACAAATTATATCATCATTTAGCTTCCACAAGTTTTGTGAGGCAGGCAGTAACATTAAGTCTTGTGACTTGGCTTGTACAATATATATTTTTCTATAATTGAAGTCTTTTGAAGAGGTTGCCTTTTAAATCCTTATTTCTCACTTTATCATTACAAGGTGCACTAATTGAATTATACCCAATTGGTTAACCCTTGCAAGTACAGTTATTGGCTACATTCCGTTAGTTTATATAAAACCTAGTTTTCATAATAAACAAAATAAACTGAATATATTATTTGCAATGTAAATCAATATTTAATGTAAATTTCTACGTGTTAGTAAATTTATAGGTAATTATACCTTCGAGAGCTCTCATCAAATATAATTAAATCATAAACATGAAAAAGGTAGTATATGGATTAAACTCAAACAATTATCAGCATTAGCATCAGCTCAACTTTATGCTATTCAAACAGTTAAATATAAACACTCAACACTCTCAAATCATCGATCCACTAAGGATTCAAATATTTATTGTTAAGCTATAATTTTTCTCTTGCGACAAACGCATAGGTATTGTAAAATGAAGTTTGTAAGATTAAACCTCAATACTCCACAATAAAATTGCAACTCACCCCAAAATATATTGGAGGTAATTTGGATTAATATTCTTTTCTTTAGAACAAAAAGAGGATTGATGCAAAAAATTTACGATTTTCTAAATTGACTTTATTTAAGTGATGGAAAAAAATTAATACAGAATACACATTTTGCAGAAGAAAGTTTTTTTTTTCAGAAAAGGCTCTGATATTCTCTTAAAAGTAGTAATATCTAATCAATCAAATTCAGTCAAATATGTTGATATGTCACGAGATTAAAAGATTTGGATATGGACGGTTCAGCAACAGAGCAAACAAAACGTATGCATCAGAAAATAAAGCAATGCGAATTTTAGGCAAATCCATGCATATTTACTATAAATTATAGGATACACCAACTATTCGTTAGAATGGAACAAATAAGACCAAGCAATAGTTTCTATTTACGGACCAAATCCCTCACCTTATAATCTTAATTTTTGAAAGATTTAGTTATGTATCAGAATCTTGTATAGAAATTGAACTAAATCACATTTCTTCAAAAAATGTTGCTCGATGTAGATAAAGGTTAAATATATACTATACTCCCTAAAGCTGGCACCAAAGTCAACTATCCTTCACAACTTTGAAAAGTTTCCGTCAAACTCAAGTTTTTTTTAATATTGAAGCTGGGTTTCGCACTCAAGAGCTCTCACCAATACGTTGGAAGGTGTACCACTTGACCAAAGGCTAATTGGTTCAAACTCATGAAGTTGGTGTTTTAGTATTTCTCAATCCCTGTATGTCACGTGTCGACTTCTAGTTATAGAGAGAAAAAGTAATATCTTTAAAAAATAAAACAAACTAGAAATTAACATGAGACATTCAATGGATTGACATATACAAAAAAACCAACTTTAGGAGGTTGAAGGATACAAAAACCAATTTCAGGGAGTTGAAATAAACTTTCAAAAGTTCATGAGGCCAGTCAAACTTTTAGTGCCAGTCAAATATTAAATGATCATTTTAAGTCTATTACTAATTCTCTTAAAAGATCATTAGAGTGTTTTCATTAACCTTTTAAAGCTTATAAAAAAACTCAGACTTTTATTACAATTTTTAAAATAAGTCTCTTTTTTGTTATTTCTCTTCAATCCTAAAACCTTATAAACAAAACATGGACATTACATTTTGTGTGACCATGATTTTCTTCTAGTACTAGACTACTCTTTTCATCTTTTTTTTGAATGAAAATTGAGTACGGCCAAAGAAGGCACTGGACATCCCAACTAAGTTGGCACTCCCGGAAAACCCCCCAAAAAAACCGAACCCTATATTATTAATAAAATAAAAACAAATAAACAAAGTTAAGTGAACCGAAACAAATTTCGGCCACTTATATCATGGAGAAAGCTCCCCATACAAAAGTTAGGGATCGAATCCCCATTTCATTCCAATCAACACAGAGAGCTCTGCTCGACGGTGAACACTGACCCCATCACCAAAAACAATTTCTGACTTCTGCCAGCATACTAACTGCCCGGAAACCCGCCCATATTCATCAAGAATTTTTTTAAGATTCCTGAAATTCGTAACTGATGCTCTTCCAAAATCAATAATATCATCCGCAAAAAGCAAATGAGTAGGGAGATTATGAGAAGAGGAATACCTCATCGGCTGAAACATGTTTCGATTCTCCATCAAGGAAATATATCGGCTCAAAAAATCCTCTGTAATGCCAAACAAAATAGGAGAGAGCGGATCGCCTTGTTTTACCCCTCTCGAGCAAGAGAAATAACCCTTGCTTCCTTCCGGCGTCCAAATCGAAAGCCTAGCCGAAGATAGAATAATTGAAATCCAGCTGAAAAACTGCTCTGAGAAGCCAAACTTCTGAAGAACGATCCGTAAAAAACCCCAATCCAGAGTATCAAATGCCTTCCGAATATCCACTTTAATTGTTGCATTGCCACCTCTACAATTCGAGCTCAACAGGTTAACTCCCTCCGAAGACATGGAAATACAGTGATAAATATCGCGCCCTTGAATAAATCCAAATTTGTTAGAGGATACAATTTTTGATGCCATAGACGATAGCCTCAAAGAAAGAATTTTCAAAATAATTTTGAAGACAAAATTGGCCATGACAATCGGCCTGAAATCTTCAATATTAACCGTATTCTCAACCTTCAGAATAAGTGTCATGATATTGCCCCGGAATTAGGTATCCTCATCCACCATAATACTTGAACTCGCCTGAAATAATTCAGAGTAATAGGCGATAACATGAGCAGTAATGGCATCCAGATCCGAAGATAAAATACCATTTATTTTCAAAGCAAAAACTCCAGAGAAAGATTTCCGAGCGTTAGCCATACGATGGAAGAAAGCAGTGTTTCTATCCCCATCAAATAGCCACTTTATGTGTGACTTTTCCTTATAACAGATCTCCTTCCTCCTTTGAAAAGAGGAGAGTTGCGTCTGCAGCTCCATCTCTTGAACAAGCAAATTATGAGACGGGCCTGAAACCGAGATCAAATCCTGTATCACAAGTAATTGTCGGGAGCAGTTATTGATTTGTTCCTCAAAATGTCTGAAAGTATCCTTGTTCCATTGCCTAAGAACAGGCCGCAAGGTTTTCAGCTTCAACATGATGAGTTGCATCGGAGGAAGACTCGGAAAGGAACTTGTCCAATGGGATTAGACTAGCTGCCGAAGCGAAGGATGTTCCAACCACATCTTCTAAAATCTAAACTGGGACACATTATTTCCACCTTTGGAACAGCTAAACAAGAGTGGGTGATGGTCTGAATGATTCCTTGCCAAAACTGAGCAGAAAGCCTTATCCCAAAACGCAAGAAGATCCGAGGAAACAAGGGCTCTATCAATTCTGCTTTCAACACGCAAAGCATTATGGCTGCCATTTGTCCAAGTGAAAATGGGACCTGTAGTGTGAGGCTCGACAAGATCAGCAGCATCAATAAACTCACAACTCTCGGCATGAGATAGGAATAGGAGGATTCCCTCTTCTTTCATGATCACCCAACATAGCATTAAAGTCACCAAGAACAAGCCAATTGTCCGGATGAGCAGACCGGTAATGGAGGATTTCAGAAAACAATTGTCGCCTTACTCCATAAGAATTACTTGCATAGACACAAGCAAAATACTGCATTGCACCAAGAAAATCCACATGGAAAATAATTTCTTGATCAGAATTAATATCAACAGGAATATCAACATTAAAGGACAATGAATCCAACAACCAAATTCTAGGAAGAGCTTTAGAGTTTACCGTTACAACTCGCAGTTGCAGTGATCACCATAAAGATTCAGGAACATCCTCAATTTTGATCTTAGGCTCAGCAAGACAAACAATTTGAGGCTTATCTTCCCTAATAAGAGAATGCAGAGTGGTTCGTGTATCAGCTCCACGAATTCCTCTACAATTCCAATAAAACACCGATATCATCGGCGTAAAATGCGAGCTGGCTCCTTAACAATTGGAACTATTGTAATGTTCAAGCGCTGCTGCTTTTTCCGTCCACTTTTGGACTTAATAGTTGTCCATTCATCCTCTTGATTAACTGGGATGGAAATTGATAAGTTCTTCGTAATTGAAGGAGCCATGGTACTTTTCGGAGTGGCTTCCGTCACTTTCCCAACATCCCTGAAAACTCCATGTTCCCGAACTGATTGAATAGGGGTCTGATCTCGAACTGGGCTGGATGAATGCGCATCACGGATCCCAAGGGAGAGATCACGAGGATTAATCCGCTTAGTAGACAATGCAATATGCAAAGCCTGTAAGTCAATTTGCTCATCTGAAACACTTTCGCATTGATCGGCCCATGACTTCGGCTCCTTTTCAGGTCGAACGACCAACTGATTGGAATTATCCACCGTGTCTACACGCTCCGATCGCAGAGGGGAGTCCACTGCCGCCACTCTTGTTGGGGTCTTAGATCTAACAATTTTCCCACGCTAATCTGGCTCCTCTAGTTGAGCCTGCCGATCAGAGGGATTATAATTCTCCCTCGTTGGAGTCTTAGATCTAGCAACCTTCCAACACCAAACCCTTGTCATCGATCTCCCCCGCTTAGGAGCTCGCTAATCCTCCTTAGTAGCCTTATCAGCTTTTGGAGGAGAATCATTTCTCTTGCAATTGGCCGCAACATGACCAATGAATCCACACTCATAGCAAAGTGGAGGGACCTTCTCATATTCCAGAGAGATCCAAAATTTAGCAGAATCTGTGTCAACTCGGATTTGATCCATGAGAGGCTTGGACAAATCGATATTGATTAAAACACGAGCATAATGGTCGAACTCGCCAGTAATCGTATTATTGTCAAACCGAAGTGGAACTCCAATTCCTCGAGCAATATCCGAGAGAATCTGACGATCCCACAACTCGTATGGCAAATTCAAAAGACGTACCCAAACCTGAGCCGATATAATTCGATGAGTTTTTGGATCAAATCCCGAGTACCAAGCTGAGAATCTCATTACTCTGGGACGTAACCCCAAATTCCCACCCTGCCGTATATTCTGAACAGCTTTAGCATCCGACATAATGATATGATAAACGCCTCTTCCTTTAGAAATTGACTTTCAATCCATGTTGTGCTTCCAGATGGAGTTGAGTTTTACTTTAAGCTCATCATGCTTCCATGGCTTTTCACCTGGAGATAAAGTGAGTCTATCAATAACCGAATGCTTACAGGATAAAACCCTAGCTTCATATATTTCTTGTGAAATCTTGACAGTTGTATAGCCGTCACCTGCATCGACTATTTAGATGGGGTTATTTGTTGCCTTGCGATCGAAGCATCAGCAGATGATGCTGAGAGAATGGATGCATAGGCTGCCGCCAACGCCGACTTAGGGTCTGAACCTAAGTTTCTACAATTCGAGGAAAGAAAATTAATCTCAAGGAACAGGTCGCAATCCGCCATGATTATGAGAACGACCAGAACACGGTGAAAGTGGACGGAAAATCAATCCAGAGAGGAGAAACGCAGAAACCCTAGCGCCGCCATCAATTCACACATACAAACATATCTTTTTCAACTGGCTCATTGTTTGGCTAACAGCATGAAGTACTCATTATATTGACGAAACAGTCTCAACTACTCTTTTCATCTTTGGTTA
>CAOJBJ010788133.1:0-18555 GCA_948291685.1 Euphorbia celastroides
TTTCGAGATCGCCCTTCCCAACACCTATTCCCGGCGAACCCGACGCCGATCTCTTTAGTCGGCGGTAGATCTGGCGAAAAACGCCGCCCGACGACATTTTCCGGTGAAAACTGAAACCGCCGGAAAAAATGGGAACCGAAATCATAAAAAAAAAAAAAGAAAAAAAAAAGACAGAGACCCCGCCGCCGATGTCAGGTCACGCCGGGCCGTCGATCCTCGCCCCCGAAGTCTGGTCACGTTGGGCCGCCGATCTTTGCCTCCGAAATCACGTCGGTGCTCTCGACCTCTGTTTCTTTTTTTTTTGGTAGGAAGAGTGAAATGTTTCTAATTCATAAAAAGCATGTTGAAAGTGAAGTATACTGTTTTGAAATGTTGAAATGATATTGGATTCTCTTTCCAAAACTCTTAATTTTAAAATCAGTAAGCAGACTCATTTAAATCACTTAAAAAAGAAAAGTATACTTCACACATTATATCCTTATCCTTGGTGTTCTTGAAATATTTAGTATACCCCTCTAAACTAGTATACATTTTTGAATTAGTATACTTTTGAACTAGTATATCTATTAATTAGTATGCCTTTTTATTTTTTTAGTAAAGCAAATAGCAAAACTAACTATGGTATACTAAAATATATACTAGTATACTAATTTCCATTAAACATAAAAAAAGTATACCGCGAGGAAAAATCAGTATACCCGAAAAATAGAAAATCAGTATACCCGAAAAATAGAAAATCAGTATACCTGAAAACTAGAAAATCAGTATACCCGAAAACTAGAAAATCAATATACCCGAAAAGTAAAAAAGTATACTAACTTTGTACAGCAATTTTCATTTTGGTATATTTCGCAAAAATATTTGTCAAAAAAATATCAATATGGATCTTGTTTTAAAGACAAAAAATATAACGAACAAATTACTCTAAAGAATCGTCTCGAAAAAATTAACGGTTAAAAAGATATGATCATTTGAAATTTCAGAATCCAAAATTAATTAGGAGAGAGGTAGTGGGGACCATCCCTTCTCAACAAAGCTTCCTACGTATGAGTGATAGGAGAATAAGATAAAATTAAAAACAAGAGAAAGAAAAGGACATAAATAAATAAAAAAAGAAAGGAAAGACAAAACTAAATACAAGGAAGAAAAAAAGGACACCCACAACAATTCTCAAATATTCTTTAATCCGATGACTTTCGTTTTTTGTTAATCATGTTATTTCTTGAAGAAAAAAGCCGAACAAGCATAGAAAAGCTAAACATCCCAACTAAATTAGCAGCTTTAGTAAAACCAGAGCTCAAAACTTGGATTAAATTTATTTCGTAAAAACCTTGAATAGAGGTTGGTTACAGCATGTATATTACATCAAAAGGAAATTTGAATTGTTCAAAATATCCGCAACCGAGACAAATGGAAATCTTGTCACACCTATAAAAATACCAAATAACATGTAATCATTTGAGACGGATGCTTGTTGTAGCTAAAAATTGGACACCACAGGCAAAATTAATATATAAAGTTTGACTTTAAGTTTAAGTAAAACGTCGTCTACTGAAAATCTAAAAAAGTAGGATTAGGATTACAAATAACTGGCCTGACGAATTAAAAGAGAGCTCTAAAAAAACATTACAAAAGAACAACAATAACACACCAAGTTAGAAAGTAGAAGTTCTTGGAAAGTTAAATAACAAAATAGGAATTGAATTTAAAAGATTGAAACACACTTTATCACGTTTCAACTTTACGCAACATTTTGTTTCTTGTTCTTGAGTGATTGATCTCCCAACTTCACATTAAAAAGTTTATAAGTTGAACTAAAACTTAATTGGTATCTCAGACATTAATTCACACATTTCCTAGTCTACCTATTTATTCTAGGAAATTTGTATCGTAAAAAATAATAGGTCCCTATATTAAGAATTGTAAAAAATTATTTTAGAAAATAGAAAATATGTTCATATAACATTAGTATATGCTTAAGCGTATAGTTTTAGTAAGGATGAGCATTCTGTTCAATTAGAATCGAACTAAACCGAATTAATTAAACCGAATTTGATTATAACTTTTGAAACAATAACGCGGGGTTTTACTTGTTGATTAATTATTAAAGCTGAATTTATTACAATAAAAATGAGTTTATTTCTAATACTCAACTCAAAAAGCTTTATAAAAAAAAACTCAAAAAGCAACATTAACTAAAGTGAGTCAAGTATTTTGCTTCTCCGATACAGTAGGAATTTGCAATTTTAACGGGGCCCACTTTTATTTCTCTGAAATCAAAGTTGAAGTTGCATTTTTACCATTTTCTAATTTGAAGAGTTTAAAATAATTTCAATATGAAGTATTTGTGTTGCCATCCTTTCACTCCAAATCACGACTGACCAAATGCATACTCAATCCCTCAATTATTACACTTTGTTGTGTTAACATCCTCGAAACTAACATTTTTGCTAATTTGAGAAGATAAAAACTAACAATCAAAATGTAAGGGTGTTAGTTTAAAAAATCGTGATAGTCGAGAGGGTTAAGTATGCATTAGGCCAACCATAATTAGGCATTGTATTTATTTGTTCTCATTTATTCTTGATTTCTAAAATTGAATGGAGTTTATGATGTAGAAAATGTAGTCAAATAGCATACTTTACCTTTTTTTTACTCAAGAGTGATCATATTATTAATTAAGGATTATAGCATCTCTAACAATAGGTGGACTGACATCATATGAAAATCACACGATCAAAATGATTATCCTTTAATCAATTAATTAAGTGCTTCTCTGCAGCTCATCGCTTATGCAATAAAAGGGTCACCACCTCCAGCACAATAAAAGAAATCTAGCCGCTACAAAGTTCCTCTCAGAATCTCTAATGAGGCAACCATGATCAATGGAATTTTCAATGTTAAACAAATTGGTGTCAACGTTGCACTTATGCCATCCAGATGAAGGACATTTGCAGCGCTGAAGAGACAAAGAGGTTGCTGTCTCACAATGATTAGCAGATCATCATTCTGCTTAGAATCCCAAATCGTGACTAATTACATGAGAAGCCATCTGAATTTTGTGATTACAAACAAATTATTTCGTCGAGCCCGTAATTCCCATAATATGCAGAAGATTACTTTATTTTTTGAAGTTTTATTTGTTCACTCACTCTGTTTATCTACAATGTTATTAGAAATTTCTGAATATATATATATAGAGAGAGAGAGTAGTTGTTAATTTCAACCAAAGAATTCCAAAACTCACAAAATTATACTTCTTTCAGTTTTTATTAAGTGGACTTTTACCTAAAATTCTAGGAAAGAATTATCTAAAGTAATTTTAGAGTAAAGTTAGAGAGAGATAAATACAAATCTAGAGAGATAAAAGTTTTTGTTGGGAGTTGCGTAATCAATTCAAACCATTCAAAATAAAATTGATGATTGAATTTTGTTTAATTGTTTTTTAAAATTAATTTTAACTTCTAGAGGATGCTAATCCAAAATTCTATTAAGCCATTCTTACTGTCTTTTCAGCATAAGCGGATCCACGTAGGACACCATATTGATGGGTCCCATGGACACCATAAATCACAAAATTGATTATAAATATATAACCAAATCAATTATGGATCCCATTCAAAATTGTAATTGACCCCATATATATTGAGATTAGTCTTTCATTGTAAAACATAACGAAATTTGTTAATAAATATTCGGTTCATATCATAACAAAAATGTCTAATCAATTGGTCCGTTCTTTTTTAAATAAATTTCACTTTAACAAATTTGCTAATATCAAGATTATTAATTAAAATAAAAAAATACTATCATACCCTTTAATCTAATTATTCATGTTTTTTCACATTTTACAATGAAAGAGTAAATAAGGGTAAAGAGAGAAAAAATAAATATAAATACATTGAAGTAATTCTCAAAGTGACATTTATTAAAAAAATTCTTTTCATCCACTAATGATACTTATTTAAAAAGAGATAGTGTTTATCTAATTAAAATATAGCCTATGTATATTCTCACCCCTTTTTGCACCAAAATCTTTAGATATTATAAATTTAGTATTGATTGTTGTATTAAAGTTACGTCATTGCTTAATTTGTTTTAATTTATGGGGAAACCAAAATATTCAATTATCTTATTTGCCGAATGTTTTGGTGTATATATGCTTTATTAAGTCTCCTCAAATGCAATAAATATGCCTTTATCCTGATCAGTAATTATTAATATGACTTTGTATAGTTAGCATATCTATTTGAGATTGATTTTTTAATCTAATGCGTAACTCTAATTAAGTGTTAAGAAGAATATTAGAACATAACAAATCTATAAGATGAATGCGTTTAGGGTTTACATGCATGTAGAAACAAGTCAGGAATTATTCATAGCTAAAGAAAATAGAAACATGACCAAACTCAAATTAAAATATCAGATATAGAAAGTCTTGGCTTAACCAAGATTCGAAAATATTCGAACATATTATTTGTTTTTAATTTTATATTCTTCATCAAGGTATATTATTGGTATCCAAGACACGTGCTTTGTCAGATTGTGTAGTGCAACGGGCCCCATATACTAGTGAGAAAATCTTATATAATCATGCAATATCAAATGGGAAAACGAGACTGATAAGGTAAGTGACTTATTGTAAAGTCTTGAAACAAAGGAAATAATCAAATTTAAAAATCCATCTTCACATCATTTTCAATAATTTATCTATTTTATCATTTATTTTTACAGTTTACACGTAAATATAAGTATATATTGAATTCAAAATTTATCTTCTAATAAATTATACATCCACTCTAATTTATATGACATATCCTCATTTATTATGAACAATGTTTATTTGAATGTCCACAAATAAATTATCAAATAGAAGATTTGATAATCAATAAATACCATTTGGATGATAAAATAGACTAGTAAATAACTTATTTAATCTTTTTATCATTAACAAATTGCACATAAAATTTGATTAATCAATAAATGTTAACGAAAGGCAAATGATCTTTTCAAGAGTACATGTCACCCGTTCCTATGTTTTTTCGGGCCTTACGGGCGAAATAAAGATAGAGGCCCTATTAATAAAGTAAGAAAGTTTAAATTGCAATATATTAAGTTATACATGTATCATTACATGAGCAAGTGGAAACATCAAATGCTCACATTATTATGGAGTAAAAGTATTATTGACTAAAAGGTTAAGCACTAAAGAAACTATGTAAAACAATGTTTATGAGTGTTTCTAAGTACAAAATCATTAATGACAATTGTTTAATACATGAATCAGAAATACCTTTCAATATTTCTTGCGATATTGATGACTTAAAAATATTTTCAATAAACCTAGCTTTGAGAGAACCGTCTTTTGATAAATAAGAACCTTTCTACTCGATTCTATCCAACTTCTTATCCTCTACTTACTTTCCTAAGAATGAAAATGGGATGGTGGGAATTGAAGTAAGAAGAATTGAAAGAATAAAGAAATGAAATAGAAAGAAAAGAAAACAATCACTCCTTATGTTAAGCTAGCCATAGATAAAGGTCTAGTTGTAAGCCCTTTTTCAAATAAGAGGTTCTTGGTCAATGATATTTGAATAATTCAAAAACTTTAAGTTTTGATATCAATTCACTAAGCAAAATTATTAGCAAAACTAACAATTGAAGAAAAATCATCTACATCAAAATCCTATAAATTATTATACAAATATATGGACTTAAAATTTTAACAAAATTTATGAATGCAATATTGATCAAATAAATTAAGAAAAGAGAAGAGGTTATCAATCATCTTTATTTTACGTCTACTTTAAATAAGAAATAAATATATTAATCAACATGAATACTAAATTTTTAATTCAATGAATTAAAAATTGGCAAGATATATATGTTTATCAATTTACTTACATTTATGAATTTTCTATTTTTTTATTTGATTAAGTAAAAATATAATTAAGTATAGAATATGGACCCCTTTTCTTAGGGGCGCCAGACCGTTACCCCTATCGCCCATAGTCCGGAACTACCCCGATTTATCAACAACTTATCAATGATAAGAAAAATTGTTTATTAGTTTAATATTCATATATAGATTTAAGTTCCTTATATTTGGTAATAAAACAATAACTAGTAAACCAAACTAAGTCAATAGGGATAGGGATAACCCAATTTCATTTATTATTATGTATAAAAAGTAAAAGGGAAATCAATGAGGGGATGAAAAAAAGATGCAATGGACCAATATATAGTATTGGAATCCAATGGAGATTCTCATAGAAAGTTCATGTGTAATAGACTAACAGTGCACTATAAAAAAGAAACCAGAGCCCCTTTCTTCTCCACATTACACTCTTAAGCTTGCTTTGTGGTTCATCCAATGGAAACCAAATTGGTAGCTCTCGTCGCTCTGTGCCTTTTTCTCCCTCTCCGAGCTACCTCCGCTCAAAACAAGCCGCCATCGAAAGAGGTACGTACGTACAATTTTTTGCAATTAATATAAACAAAACATCTATTTTGATACGTAGAAATATCATCTTGATTTATATGGTTATTATATCTCATTGGTAATCGAGCCTGACCTTGCATTCTTTGTCGCCCAGATTGAAATGTCGTCCTGAAAACTGCTCCTCCTAGCGACCGGTAGACAGAGAAGCTAGACTCTCACAGGTTATTTGAGAATGACTTTAACTACCAATATGCACAAATAATGGATACAAGTAATGGTCACAAAACCAGCTAGAGAGAGACTAAACAACAAAAGCAAACAACACAGCAAGCACTCAACAAATAGAGTAATAGTTAGAAGAGACTTACAGTGATGACCTTTTAACAACTCTTGTCAGGAGTTCTTCTTTTAATAGTGATTTATATGAATCAACAGAAAAAGAAAGAAAGGAATAGACTAGATATTACCTTGCAGCTCTAAACCTTGCAAAACGCAGAAATACTTATAGTGAATCTTGAAGTTATCTCACAGATCCACACACAAAGTTCCAAGGAGAGTCCCAGAAGAGTATGCAAAATGAAAAACAGAGAGTGAGAATATATCAACAGAGATAAAGAACAAGACTCAAAAGAAAATAAGTATTCTAACAAGTAAACACAAGAGAGCAAGAGATGACAAGCAGCAAGGCAAGGAATCTAAAGAGAAACTACACTGTAACATACAAAGAAATACTAGATCCGTAAGAAAACAATCGAGTACCAGTCGCAGGTTCGATTAAAACAGATCTAAAACAAAGGAAGCTGAAGTTAGCAATAACAACAGATTCAACAGTTTGCAATACAGTATATCCAAAGAAAATAAGATTTATGTTTACAGAAACCCTAGATCTTTCAACTCTATGCTCTGATACCAAAATGTAGTGATTTTTCCCTCAATTTACTAGTTCACAGATTTATGTTTTCTTTCAAGAACTTAACTGATTTAAGTTAAACCTTTTTCAAATTGCAAGTTCTTTAACGTTTAATCAACAGAAAACAAAAAAATCAACACAAGGACATTTTTTTAACGAGGTTTCCCAGGGCTTTTTACAGTCCCAGACCAAGTACTCTTAGTGTGTGCTAGTTTTGGTTGCTTTTCATTGATGGTTGCCTAAGAACGACCAAAAGTTACAGAGTTCAAAGATACAAGCCAAGAAACAACCATAAAGAGTGAACCGGACTTAAACCCTAACTCTAACATAAAGTAAAACACAAACAAAGAATGAAAGCACCTTGGATCGATCTCATTCCTTCCCTCGAACAAAGATCCATCGAGCTTCCCCTCGACCAATCAACCATCCGTCTACAACACATCTTGGTCCGCTCTAAGGTAATGGAGTACACGCCTCACGTAGAGTCCAAATGGTTTCACGGATATCCCGGTGATTCAACTGGTACGCTGATCACTTTCTGTTTGGGAGAACCCACCCACATGGCGACATCGGATTCCGGCTCTGATACCAAATGTAGCGTACGGCGGAAACGATGGACACCATGAATCCCCACATATGGTATGATATTGTCCATTTTGGGTTTTAAGTCCTCATGAATTTGCTCTTGAACTTTACCTTAAAAAACCTCATACCATTGAGAATTGTGGTTCATACTTGCAAGCTACTCTAAATCTTCAGTCTTTCCATATATTTGTCCAACACATGCATTTTAGGATCCTCCACTGGGATGTTAGTTTGTGCTCGTAATTAACCTTCAAAAGGGATGCCGAGCACGTGTTCAATCACAATGTTTTGAAAATCCTGCTGCTTAGTTGCTCTTTGTATGGGCTTGTCTGTCATCCGACTATGTGTCTTGAATGCACTGTACCGATTTATTGTCGGCTATGTATTACGTATTTAGATTTTTTCTGCTTAGGTAAGTCTAAGCTCCATTTCTATAAATTTTGATATTTGTAATAAGTAAAGTTTACTTTTTCACCCATAAAAAATGGTTTATTTAGTAAAACTATAAGTGTATTGAAGTACTTTCACAGTATAATATTATTTCGAAGGTAAAACTGATTTTTAAAAAATATATATGATATATGCTATAAACAGACAAACATGCTAATATTGCAAAAAGAAAAAGGATTTTTTTATTTCATAATTAAACAAACTCTTGATATGTGAATGGATCATTTCCCTAGTTTCTGCCACATCGACATCGAATCTTTTATTGACTATAATATGTTAAGAGTTAAACGAAAGAATACCGAATTCATTTTCGTGGAATTATTTATAATTATTAGCTTACAAGTGGAAATATCTTAAAGCATGTGACATCACACTCTCAATTCAGGAGAACCCCACATTCTTTTTTAGAATGTCATTTGCTAATTTATTATCGACCGTGAACAACAATTAGAATTTGTATGTGAAAAGAGAAGAAATTTATTTTTTTATGCACTATAAACGTGTTAAAAAAGGTTATTTATAAGTTCAGGTGTGGTATAATGGAAAAAAATTCTGAAACGATGCATAAAATCAAAAGAACAATTATAGTTTGTATATTATTAATTAAATTAAGTTTATGTTCCTGAAATAACAAGATTCAGAAAAGTTTAGAGGTAATATTGGAGATATACTTGGCACTTTGGCAGTAAACAATATTAATAAAAAATGGATCTTGACTCAGCATATTCTCGTTTAGGGCAGTAAAGAATCTTGATGACGGTTTTTTCTGTTACTTTTGTTTGTTTGGTGCTTCTGCTTTCATGTTAATAATACCAAATTTACATATAAAAACTAACACCGTCTTAATTATAAAAGATGGATTCTCCTTCTTATATAGAAAAATCAACCATTGCGTCTAACTTATGACATACCCCATCGTATTTGCATTCACATGTAACAATTTTAAATTGACACCAATATCCTTTGAGCTGAAAGAAACATTAGTTTAAAACTAAAGGAAGAATATAGTCTATAAGTCTTCCCAACTGTTGGAATAATTTAATGCATTAATTAATAATTCTGCAACATAATTACCAAACTTAGAAACATAAATAGTTATAAAATTTAAAAACAATTAATTAGAGTTATAACACCAGACACAAAAATACGACAAAATACAAAATACACTAAACTTTGCAGCAATACAAACATGTTCTTCAACAACATTTATCATGAAAGCAAAAGATAAAAGCCGCAATTTGAATTTTTATAAAAATTAGCTAATGATTTTGGTGTATATTTAAAGGTATAATCAAGGTAAAATGGTATTTAAGACCGGATGAATGTAAATCTACACCTCATGATATATGGCATAGTTGAAATGTATTTTCAAACTGTACATTTCCTAAAAAAAAAGGGTTATACAAAATTATAAGGGTATAACAAAAATGAAAGGGATAAATAATGAATTCAAAACTTTATCGGTACAAATTAGGATTGTAAATGAGACTTATCGGGTCGGGTAACGCATTTCCCATTTCCATCTCCGTTAAGGTATTGGGTAAAAACATTTTTCCATTCCCATTACGGATTTGGGAAAATTTCTCATTCTCCAATCGGGTATTCCCCATTCCCATCGAGTATTCCCCATTACCACATTAAGAATTAATATAGTATTTTTTTCCAAAATTACATGCTCAAAGTTCACTTACATACTTTAGAAAAACTTTGTACAATATTAAACTAAGTAATGGTTTTACTAGTTTAATGTCAAATTAATTTAACGTCATAACATACATATACCATAATAAGTTTTAACGCTAAAGATTACTTATAAGCTATTAAATTGGAAAAAAAACGCATTATGTAGACTTTACAGAATGTTATTACAACTTATAAAGTTTAATATAAAAGGATATTACTTAATAGTTTACATATAATATCACAAATTTTGGGAATATTTTTGGGATTCTCCAACGAGTGTTATCGGGTTCGGGGATTTTTTGGGGCGGATAATGCATTTCCATCTCCATTCCCATAAACGTTTCGGGGATGCAAAATTCTCTATCCCTATACCCACAAAATTTTTTAACAGAGATTCCTCGTCTTCATCGGAGCGGGTACCCATTGGTTCGGGTAAAACCGCCCCATTTGCCACCCTAGTGCAAATACACATATGGTGAAGAAAGCCCAATAATTATAGAAAAGCCCAATATAAATAGCGAGCCCATTCGTTTACCATTTTGGCCCAGCCCATGTATGCGTTCAAAGTTGAAACTCCAATATTAACGAACGGCCAAGATTAGTTCTTCAAGTGGCGAGCAAGATCGAGGCCGTCCAATATCCACAAAAGCCCTACATATTCAACACCTATATTTGCAGAGTACTGAGAGGGCTAGGGTTTGATCTCTCACAGCCGTAATTAACCAAAGCTAACGGCCGCCGATAACAATGACAGAGATGGCCTGCGAAGAATTGAAGGCGGCGGTTCCGGAATCTGTATTGAAGAAGCAGAAGAGAAATGAGCAATGGGCTTTAGCTAAGAAGCAAGAGTTAGAAGCTTCAAAGAAGAAGGCAACCGAGAGCCGCAAATTGATATTCAACAGAGCTAAGAAGTACGCTCAGGAGTATGAACAACAGGTAATTTTCTGTTTTCTCTTCGTATTTCGCTTTGGTTCGTGATTTTGTCGTGGTTGATTCTGATTTTGCTCTGTGTTTGATCAGCAAAAGGAGCTTATTCAGCTCAAGCGCGAGGCGAAGCTGAAAGGGGGATTCTATGTCCCTCCTGAAGCTAAGCTTCTGTTCATTATCAGGATCCGTGGGTATGCTCTTTGTTCTTGTTATTTGTTTTTTCTTGAATTTTCACTGTGGTCTGTTTGGTGATGGTATTCTCTAAATATTTCAGTATCAATGCCATGGACCCTAAGACAAGAAAGATTTTGCAGCTGTTGCGCTTAAGACAGGTTTGTTGTCTATAAGATGGTTGCTTATATTGTAATGTATCATTTTCTGCTGTCATTTACCCATAGGTTGACAATGTGAGCTGTTGTATATGTTTTATGTTCCTGATTTTCATTGCCTCTGCTATATGAAGTATGCAATAGCTCACGATTCTGTATAATGTATCTTTTGAGACTTGATGTGCATTGCAAATTCCACAATTTATGTACTTGTTGCTGTTTGTCGTTTTACCATTGCCAGTCTGCCCAGATCCTTCATAGTTTTTCTTTTATATGAAAGGTGTAGCTGGGTTTGGTGTTGTCAATATAGTTATTTCCCATTTCAAGTATATTGTCAAATTAATTCTCATTTATGGTTTTTGCTGGATGTGAATAACTCCTTCGAATTTGTTTTCCTTGTAGATAAATGAGTCACTTCATCTTAGTATATGTTGGAGCAACTAATAGATGATAATGTAGGAAAATCATATCTAGTGAATAACAATTCACCATGCTGCTGCTGGCCTAGTAGTTTCATTTTTGAATGGGATCTTTGTACAACAGATGCCCTGCTGAATTCTAATTATAGAATTCATGGAAGCTAAGGATTTTGGGGGATTATTGCTGTATGTGTGACCATTGTTGTCTTTAGTGCAATAATGCCATTGAAGCTCTTGATTTTTTGGGTAATCAACTTTGTGGAACGTCTTTGATATCCATGAGCTTTACTCTGATCAAATGCTTAACGATGCTGCGGGTTGGGACTTGGGGTTGATTAAAATATATTTGTCATGAACCTGAGTTGCCCTTCTATATGAGAAGATATGATGTTTATGTATAACCTTCCTGTAGACATGCTTGTATAATACATGTGAATCAAGCATTGTGGTTTTGCAGATTTTTAATGGCGTTTTCTTGAAAGTGAACAAAGCAACTGTCAACATGCTGCATCGGGTTGAGCCTTATGTGACATACGGGTATGATTTCATTAACTCATTTAAGATGCACAACGTTCAATCTCAAGAATTAATGTTTCTTTATGCGTTGTGTCAGATACCCCAACTTGAAGAGTGTGAGAGAATTGATCTACAAGAGGGGCTATGGTAAAGTGAACCAGCAAAGAATTGCATTGACTGACAATTCAATCATTGAACAAGTATGCTATATGCTATGACCATCTACTTGTTCTTGTTTCTGATGCATAATGTGATCTGCTCGTTACCCGACCCGATGGTTTCAGGTTCTTGGAAAGCATGGAATCATCTGTGTGGAGGATCTCATCCATGAGATTATGACTGTTGGCCCTCACTTCAAGGAGGCGAACAACTTCTTGTGGCCATTCCAGCTGAAAGCACCATTGGGAGGCTTGAAGAAGAAGAGAAACCACTACGTTGAAGGTGGTGATGCTGGTAACCGTGAAGACTATATCAATGAGCTCATTAGGAGGATGGATTAGAGTTCTTTTTGTTATTTGTTTTTATCAAACTCAAGTTTTGCTTTGTACTTGAATTGACTTGTGTAACGTTGCGGCCTCATATGAGTGGTATTATGGTTTTTTTCCTTGAACAAGGTTCACTTGAATGTTACTGGAATTTTAGACTCGAGTTCAAACCTTTTATTTTTAGTGGCCATTGTCTTTTGAGTTAGTTTGGACCAACAATTAGTCTTGCTGACCCTAATTTCGCGATTTTAACTACTCAGCTCAGCAGTTTTCTAAGCCAATGGAACCAACTAGTTCAATTCTATATTGTAACTTAGTAGTAACTTAGTTTTGCCTTTATAACTCTTAAACACAAACACCAAAATTTTATCTTTTTGTAGATGTGACCTAGAGGGAAGTTAGCATGGATAATATAATGAGGGAGATATTAATTACGTTACCTTAACTACAAACTATTTTTTTACTGAAAAATATAGTTTATAAAATTTACAGTTCTAATCAAAGGTGGACAAACATGAGGCTATGTCTTCTTACATGTTGAAGAATCTGCTGCATAGTTAACAACTTTATAACATGATTCGCAAATTGAAGATATAGATTATTCTAAGAACTAAAAAACAAAACACCGGACAAACACGACAAACACAAAACAATCTAAACTTGCTTTTACAGCAAGACAAAACATGCCCTGCCTTAACTACAAACTATAGATTGGTTCACTGCACATGTTTCTAAAGTAATTGAAATCGATGGGAGGTTCTAATAAACAATCAATACATGTATAAGAAACTTATAAAATAGATGACTTGAAAATTAGTCAACTGTAATTGATGAAGCTCCTTAGAAAAATATAACACACATATGACTTTACTTCGAAAATGTTGTAATACCTAGCAGCCATCCTACTTATATATTCATCTTTTTTTATTCTCATGGTATGGTTATGATTGAGAAAAGAAATTAACATAAATTAACGGACTATTTATTACTATATAAAAAAATTAAGAGTCTTTTTAAATGAATTTATCTTCCAATATTTTCAGTTGGATGACATTATTTTTCGGGTCATGTTTTGAGTAACAATTGCTTGATTTAACGATAACTGAGAAATTATAGTAATTTTAAAAGAATAATCTAGATGCATATAGAATTATGTAAAATTATCTTTTCACAAAAATAATCAACTTTCCTACATTTTCACTCAATCAATCATGAAATTTTTATAAAACGGGGAAATCGAAAAAAATGGTACAACTTTTTCTAATCTTTTTTCAAATAAATGGAATGCATTGATGGGCCATTTTATCAGATTCCAATTAATCGGTGAATTATTACTCGTTGACTGTAAGATACTTGCTTTGCTTGACTTTTTTTAAAGCACTGATAGAAACCTCTGAAAGCAGCTCACAAGCGAAAATTCGACGAAGTTTCGCATTTCTCCTCAATCAAAACAAAAAACAAAAAAGTTGGTGAGACAACGATCGAGAAGAAGAAAAAAACACTCGAAAAACCAAAATTCCACCAAGCACTGAACTCATCAGTACTACAAATCTCTCAATTCCATAACTAACATTCTCGTCTTTCCCTCAATCGTCCAATCTCAGTTCGTTATTTCATCTATGGTAATCGTTTTTTCCGATTCTTTTCAGTTTTTTCTTGAAATGAAAATTCTACATGTGTTGGTAGATATATTTGGCCTCGTAATCTCCGCCATACGAATCCGACATTCGCGGTAATTGTTTACAGCTTGTCTGCCAATCGAGATTGTTGTTCCCGTGACCTGTTTTTGCGCCTATTTTTAATTTATTTGGCTGTGACTTTTTCGAGTATTTGCGGATTTATTTTGTTTTTTTTTTGTTTCCGTTTTGGGGTTGGGGTGAGTTATCGGAGTGGTGGGAGAGTTCTCCCGTCGTTTGGTGTTGCTGTGGTGGTGTTCGTGGTTGTTTTTTTGAAGGATTGTTGTAGTTGTTTTAGTTTTTGTTCTTTGGATTTGAGTTGTCGAAATGAGTAGTAGTTCTTCTCATAATGGACTGTTGCAGTCAGCGTCGTCGTCTTCTTCGTCTTCAATGCGGCATAACGACGTGGAGGCGGGTCCCAATACTAAGCTGGATGTGGACGGCGAAGGCGGCCATGATCTCCACCCTCAAGATTCCGATCCTTTTGATATCGCTGATACGAAGAACTGTCCTCGTGAGACTCTCAAGCGGTGGAGGGTAATGTGTTTTTCGTATAATCTGAATCATTTTACATTGTAATATCCTGCAACCTGCAATCATTTTACATAGTAATAGCCTGCAATCTGCATCTTTTCTCTTATGAGAATACTCTACTTTTGGTTCCTTTTGGTTATAGAATGAATTTTCACGTTGAAACCATGAAAGATTGTTCTGGCTCTCTGTTAGGTTCTTGGTTATTTTGTTTTCTAGGACGCATGGAACCTAGTTCATCATGCAAAGAATCTACAAATTGTCCGAGTTTGAAATTTCTGATTTCAAGGCCACATTGTGAAAGTTTGAAAAACTGGGCTATTTGAAACCATTACCCAATTATTATTTCCCTTCTGTTCTTGGTTATTATTTAAGCTTATGAAGAAAGATGACTAACAATTAATTTCGATGTTCCCGATTACTTATCATGGATCTTATTGACTGATATTTATAATTTTCTGTAATCCACTTTACATAAATGTTTTATCTATGTGTTTTTGGAGTTGATAATGAGGGTGTTAAACTTTCACAGCAAGCGGCACTCGTGCTAAATGCTTCCCGTAGGTTTCGATACACTTTGGATTTAAAAAAGGAAGAAGAGAAAGAACAAAGGAAAAGGACAATCAGAGCCCATGCACAAGTTATAAGAGTAAAGTTTCTTATCTTCACAACCAGTTCAGCTAAACTTTTTTGTGACGGCAGTTTTTATATAGTTAATGAATAATTCTAACTGCAGGCAGCAGTGCTTTTCAAATTGGCGGGCGAGCGACAAATTGGTATTCACTTCCTTGTACTTTGTCAAGCATCTCACATTACCCTTTTATGCATAATATTTAGCATAATAATAAAAACTCTAAGGCTAGAGCTAAAATTTGTGGTGTCTAGGAGAACTAAGCTGAAATAATAGAACAAATCTGAGCGAAGCTAATAGAGATAGAGACTTGATTATGCTGAGTTTGGGGCATATTACTAGTGTCATCCAGCTCACTGAAAATGTGGAAACTGATTCTTATATTATTTGTTATTATTATAATAATGATTATTATTCATTACGGGTTAGGTTCTCATGATTAATATGGCAACAGTGTATCATTGGTACATTTTTATTATTTTAGTTTGCTCATGTGAATACTCTTTGTGACCATCTTTTAGCTCTTATGTCTTCAAAATCTTTAGAATAAAGTGAATTTTTGCCTGCACCCAATATTTGCGTCAATGATTTCACTTGGAATCTACCACATTCTAGTTGTTCTAATAAGGACCCATTGATGGACAAACTTTTCTTTAATTTGAACTATGGTGCCTGTAATGTATGTGCTGGGTCTACGCATCTTAGTGACATCAATTTTTTTATTGTCCAGCTATAGGTCCAATTGATGCACCCCTAGCGAGTACTGGCGATTATTTGGTGGGACTACAAGAACTTACTTTATTGACAAGAGAAAATGATTTATCGGCATTAGAACAACATGGAGGTGTAAGTCAACTGTAAACAAAGTCATCCCTTTTTTAGCACAGAATTATTGCAATACTGATGTTGGTTGGTTGATCAGACTAAAGGGCTATCTAAGAAGTTGGGAACAAACTTGGAGGCTGGAATTAATGGAGATGAGGATGATTTAAACAAGCGTAGAATTGCATTTGGAGCAAATACGTATCCTCGGAAAAAGGGTCGCAGTTTTTGGGTATTATTATATTGTTTAAAATTGAATATTTCCATTAGTTTTGAGTTGCACTGCAAGTATTTTACTTATTTCACGTATTTAATTTCAGAGGTTCCTTTGGGAAGCTTGGCAAGATTTAACCCTTATCATCTTAATTATAGCTGCAATAGCATCACTGGCGCTTGGGATTAAAACTGAGGTGTGTTTAACTACCTTTAACAATTTTTAGCATCTTTAATGGTATTCAATTAGGAAAGTGGCCTTTGGTCCATATACATAAGTGCTCTTCAGTGTACATACGTTTCGAGATGCAAGACTATGTTAGAATAAGTTCAATGAGCTTTATGGGTTGAAAATCAGTTTCTCACCAAACATCGTAGATGCACAATTTAACTGGCCAATTATATGTTTCAGTGATTATAATGAGAAGAAAGATCTGTGGGCACTAATTTGCTTGCCGATGAAAGATTTTTTAATGGTGTTGGAAAAAGTCTAGAGTCTACATATGATACCACTGTAGACATACTTATATTTATCCACCGTTCTCATAGTCACGTTTTTAGGTTAAGGTTTTGTCTTCATCATGCTTTGGTTTTCCATACAGGGTGCAGAAGAAGGATGGTATGATGGGGCAAGTATAGCTTTTGCTGTTTTTCTTGTTATAATTGTCACAGGTATTCATTTAAATACAAACATCGATATTTTATTTAGTTTTTGACCCGCTGTATTGCTACCTAGGAATGGATTTTCGGGCATGCATGGACTTTGACTTCTGAACATTTTTCTATTTTTTCATTCCTCTTACAAAAGTCTCTAGTATCCGATTTGTTTGATCACTCGACTAGTCAAAATTTTTATTAGCTCAGGAAGTATGAGATCTTTCCGTTTCAATCCTTTTGATATTTTCTCGTGATAGGTGTCACGGTCATATTATTAACTGCAATCATCTCTATTTTTTGTACGTACAAGGCCATCATATTCCTATGAGCATGCATCTTTTTTGTTATTTTTCTCATTCCTCTCTGAAGTCCAATAGCTTTGTTCATTCAACCATTCAAAACTTCTCTTGGACCAGCAAATATAAGATATTGCCATTTCATGATTTATCTGTCTAGAGCTCACTATTTATATGGTCATTTTGTTTTCCTTTTTAAATTTTGATTTGCACGGTGATTTTCAAATATCACAAAACAGAACGGGATATGATGGGCGAATCATTGAAGATAGTACGTGTGTGTGTGAGAGAGAGAGAGGCTACCTTTCTAGAGGGTTTTGCAGACAAGCGCTTCAGGATTTTAATTAAGGATTTTCTGCTGCCCAACAGACTTTGCTGTGCAATGTCCTTCTTATATTTTGTTATTTTATTGCTCTTTTGTTTTTTTGTCAACTCATTGAACGGAAAGCAAGAATGAGATATTTCTGTTTCAGTCAATCTTTCGCTGTCAATATCCAGATAGAATAGGGTTGAATGATTGGCTGCTAAAGTTGATGTGGCGAGCCTACTATTGTTGCAATCTGATTGGCGCATTACATAATCTGATTGGTGTATCACATACTAGCCTTTTTCCAATTGATCGGTTTTTGTTTGTAACTGTTTTTCCTTTGAATGCTTATCAGCCATTAGTGATTATCGACAATCTCTCCAGTTTCAGAATTTAAATGAGGAAAAACAAAATATAAAGTTAGAGGTACGTAATCATCATGATTCAAGTGTGCTTTTATCTCTTTCAAATCTATTCAGTACAAACATGATTTCACAGGAAAAATTTTCAGGTTGTGAGAGGTGGTAGAAGAGTACAAATTTCAATATTTGATATCGTTGTTGGGGATGTTGTGCCTCTGAAAATTGGTGATCAGGTAGGTTTTATTTGTGATAAGTTTGTTTATCAAGCATTTTGGTGGAAACATAAGTGCAATGAAGTAAAAGATGATTCCCTA
>CAOJBJ010788243.1:0-19454 GCA_948291685.1 Euphorbia celastroides
GAGATGTAATTAACTCTGATTCGATCCGATGCACTTTTCTTTGAGTAAAATCATATGAAAAAACTCAAATATAATACCTATTCTTCTTAATATATATATTTAAAAATCTAATACAAACTCTTGAAGTCTAAATAAATCAAGTCAAATCAATTTATTTCTCAATAAATAAGTTTCAGCATTGGGACAAAATTAAGGCTGCCTTTGCATTTTACAAATGAATTGATAAAAGTATAAATAACTCAAAATGATTACCTATGATTATTACAAAGACATTTTAATTTAGTTGGTATTGTTTCTTATTATTAGTTGATTTGGAAACATACTTGTTAACTTGCATAATAGAAACTTGGCTTAGCCTAAATTTGTCATAAAACAATTAATGTATAACGCGAACTTTATTTTAATTTTCATATCTAAATTTTACTTACGTGAAACAATATGAAAATAAATCAAATAAGCCAAGAAGGGGACTGTCTGGGGACTGAGTTTTAAGTGAACTGCGTCGTTTTAGGTTTTCTAATCTAGAGATTTCGATTAGTTAAGTTCTATTCGTTTTTGCTGCCATTGTTGCTCTGTTCTCTGATTATCAATGCTTGGAGTTCTTATACTTATCCTTTGTTTTTTGAACTTTTCAGCAAATCACTTTGTTGTTACGAACTTTAGAATTATTTATGATACTTTCAGGCTAATGTCCTTATTCTTAGGAATAGACTAGTGTTCTTATATATGTGATATCAAGAATTGTAATATCAACTAAATAACAATTTCTTTTTCCAATGAGAAACTCATAGGCCCTGTTTAGTTAGAGAGAACCATTTCCATTTTCCATTTCTTATTTTCTTTTCATTTTCTATATTTTCCGATTTCTAGTTTTCCAAAGTAAAAATTAGATAACATCAAACATGTTTAGTTGATTTCTAATTTTTAGTATTGTTTTTCTCCACCAAGATGTTAAAATAACGTTGAAAATGTTTCAATTACTATTTTATATCTTATTTTTTTTTAGTTTTAGTGTTCATAAATTTATCTCTTCGAACTATGAAAATTGACTTTAAAGAATATGATAATCTATCTTTTATATTGAAAAGAAACTCCACACAATTGAATTAAAGTCTATAATTTCTCTAATTAAAAGAAAACATGAATTAAACCAAACTCTCATACATGTGGAAGAACGAACAGCTTTTATAATAAACTATTTTATTCTCACATCAACAAAATCATTAATATAATTTTTCATTATTCGGAATTAATTCTTCAATGCAATCATTTACTTCCCACAAAATGTGGTGTTTACCTATTTTATTAGCCTCCGTATTTTTCCACTTGAAAACAATAAAAAGTGGTTTTCTAATACTAGAGTAAAATTGGAAAGATAGGAAATCAAATTTCCAAGATTTAATTTAGGAAAATTTTATAACTAAACATTTAACTCCACTTTTCATTTTTTCTAGAATAATTTTCTGGAAAACACCTCAAATTTTCCACAACTAAACAAGGCTATAGCATATCTAAATTTGCATGTTGAGAAAATAAATGAAAAACACAAGAAAACTGAAAAAAATGTGTGAAATGCATAATTTGAAAATGAACATATGAATTTTATCAAAATTTGTTAAATTGGAAAACAATGTAGTTAAAACAATTGGTTGTAATCATTAATAGGTAAATTTGGTCAGTTATAGGCAGATTTTAATTAATCAATATACTTAGTTTAAAAGCAATAAATTCTAGAAATTGATTATTTTCTTAATTTTCATTCCCAAAATGAGTAGATGCTACATATTTATATTTCCATTACCATATTCCTATTATAGCCTATTCATTAATTATTGCGAATACAAAATATCCATTCATTTCTAAGTGAATCATCAAAATAGGCAAAGTAAAAAGTTATTTCATGTGTCATTTGATTTGCTATATCAACAGTATTGGGGTGGATAGTTAGAAAGCTTGTCAAACTTCTGCTCAATGATATCAAGAAATATAAGGGAGGGAGAGCCGAACATACAACTAGTACAAACACACTTAAAATGTCAATTGATTTCTCATACCCCTGGTCTGCCAATCCAGCCACAACACCAAATCAATGCAGCTAATATGACCAACACAAAGAAGAATATTGTGAAGCATCTTGCCAAAGTGGAAAAAACCCCCAAAAACAATATTAAAAGAATACCACCTAACTACAATGGATGATAAAATTAAACAAGTACCTTCAAAACACTCAAAGAGTATTATATATCTAAATGGCCAGTCTATTTTTATATCTATTAAAGTTGATTTCACCTTTATCCGTCCTGTCATCTATCTCTTTCCGCAACAAAGCATCCAAGTCGAGAATTGGGGATTGTTTCAATTAATTTTTCTTTAGTCATCTTAGGAGTCGGGGCTAGTAAGGGGGATATGAGAGGACAACCAGAAAAAGCCAGAAAGGTTATGTGTGTAGCGGTAATCACCTAGAACATCGTTGAGCTAACTCCCCAACCAAGTATAGACATGTCCTTAAAGTTCTTGTAAAGGTAGCCTCCTACACAAAACAAGAGTTATAATGTAATGATTCATATTTAATCATCAATAAAAACAGAAACAATTGTTTACCCATTAGCGCCAATTGATTCAATAGCTCTCCGGACCTCTCTATTAATTGTCATTGAAGCATCAACATACAACTCATGAACAATATTGGCTAGGCTCTTCGCCTTAAGATTAAAGGTTCTGAGCGGAGCCGCCAGACAAAACCAACCTGTAGGACAGTCAAAATCTGGAAAGAAAAAAAAGGAAGACAAAGAGTTAATTTCACTAATTAGAGTTAAAGAGATAATAGGAGTCTCAGGTAAGCTTAAAAGTGATTTTGATTACCGCAAAGTGCAAAGCTCCCAAAAGCGACATCTTGGTAATTAATGTACAGAATTTGATACAGCAAACCAAGTGTAGTAGACATGGTAAATGACAAGCAATGATGTGAGAGATGTAGAATAAGATCTTTTCAATTAAGTGATGAATGATTCCATTAAGTCTTCTCACTTGGTCTATTTTATATCTGTTAAAGCTGATTTTACCTCTATCCGTCCTGTCATCTCTCTCTTTCCGTAACAAAGCATCCAAGTCGAGAATCTCTTGGTTGCAAATCTCAATTCCAAGTGTTAACTACAAGTATGAATTGAATAGACATCGAACAAACCCCATAGGTTTTTGTCTCCAACAAGCACAAGAAGTAGTGCTTTAGTTGACACTAAGGCAATATGCATCTCTGTCCACCATATCTTAATTATGTTGCAATTTGACATTTTTCAATTTAAACTAGAGGAAAAAAAAAAGAATATTGAAGAGTTAGTACAAATGAATCTAGTTTATTTGAATACCGAATTCCATAGTGAATTAAAAAGCTATAAGATGCCCTGTAATACAACAGATAATCATCACCATAAAACAAAATATATAGTTCACAAACCTCTTTGCGCTGAGCCCCTTTCTCCTCGGTTCCTAAAGACAAAATGTAGGACTAGAACAAGAATCCAATATCATATATAGTTAGGGCTGTAAATGAGTCGAGCTGTTCGAGCTCGACTCGGTGTTCGACTCGATAAAAGCTTGGCGCTACTCAGTTCATTTAGTAAATGAACAGTTCACGAGTACAATTTTGAGCTCGACTCATAATTGAAATGAACACGAGCACACTATAGCTCGGCTCGAAAGCTCGATTAGAGTCTCGCGAACAATTTCACGAATTAAAACTAGTTTAATAACCTCATCACATCTTTTAATATTTTATTTTCTTATAATATATACAATATAGAAATGCAATAATAATATGTATCTCTTTATCTGATACAAATTTAAAATAAAATATAAACAAATGTGTATAGTGTAAGGTTGAAGTGATAATTAAAAATTAAAAATATGTTTAGAGGTGAGATGATAGCCTCTAACTTGTGAGATCAAATCATATGTTAAGTTTAAACAAAGCTGAAAACTCGACTTAAGCCTAGTTAAAAATTAAATAAACTTAACAAATCTCGGAAAAAACTCGAGTAAGTTCGCTTTGAACTAAACTCAAGTTAGGCTGTGAACAGCTCGAGCCGAGCTCGAGTTCGATAAAATATTAAATGAACGAACGTGAACATGCCAAAGCTCGACTCCCCTATATATAGTATAATGCATAATCTTATTTGAATTAAAACGAAACTCAGATGAATCATCTGAAGTACATTGAAGCCCTCAAAGTTAAGCTAAGCATGCATTGATATTTGAACCAAAAGACAAATAAAAATAGTAACTACAATCAAATCACACAAGGAGATCATTTATTACTTACTGAATATGAGCGAGTCAATTTGCAAAGCGGGCAGGAGCAATCAGTTGGGAGAGAAAAGGAAGGAGAGTGAGCAGAGTACAATAGAATACCCAGCGAAACCTGAAATTATCATATGTTTCAACTATATTAAAGAGAAAATACAAGGAAAATCAAATTCATATACATAAATTACAACAACTAAGCACACTACATATAGGTGATACCACAACTTACATATATTAGTTTGAAAGGACAAAAAACTTAAGATATATTAGTTTGGAGAGCAACTTGAATTGATAATTAAGAGTTGTATTGATTAAGAATGAACATTGTACCATTTACAAGGGTTTTTAAGTTTTTTTTATAAAAATATCATGAAATGAAATTACTTTTATTTTTTTCAACTTTGCAATTATATTTTTGCTTAATTTTTAGGTATGAAGGCCCTAATACCAATAGAGGTGTAAAGCCCTTTATACCTCAATTTTTTACAAAATTCCTTTATACCAGTAGAGGTATAAAGTGTTAATACCACATAACAAAGCATGAAGTCAAGGATATTTGAGGTATTTAAGCCATTATACTGTTAGATATTTGAGGTATAATACCTGCCAAAAAGCTTTAAAACCACCAAAATGAATATAATACTCTTTAATAATCCATCCTACAAAACTTTGCTGCAAAATCTTTATCAACATATCAAAACTAACAAGCCCAAGCATTACATTTTTTCCCTTGAACAAACCTCAAATAGAGAACAAAATCAAAATTAATTAGCAATTTGATTTCAAGTGGTCATTTGCCAAATTGATTTCTCTACAGCAGTCCTTAAATTTTCTCAACATGAAACTAAAAGCAATCAACTGAACAAGGATTAGAAATTTACTCTTTCAATTTCAATTTCCTTTATTAATTCGATTTCTTTAGATCGATTTTTTTCTTATTCCGCTAACACAATTCAACGACAAATTCATCTTGATCAGATTCATTTTGCTTGTATCGCTTTGCGGATTGTTTGAGCTTTGGCATCACATGTGTAAAATCTTAAGTCTTAAGTATCCTTGACGTATTGAATATAATCCAAACCTATATTTCAAGTAATTGGTTGTTTTGCCCTTTATTTAATGTACTCTTATATTATATCATGCTGGGCTGGATTTTGTTAGAAAAAGATACAAGCTTCTTCAATAAAATAGTTGGACAACAAAAATTTGGAGTTGGGCCTTCAAATTATTTAAATTGCCCATATCCATCTCACGTTGTCCAGGCTTAAATTATTTTACATTATTTTGTATTAATTTAAGAAACTGTAAATCATTCAATTGAATTTGTTCTTGCCTACAATACTATGTTGGGTATTTAGGATGATTCAGAGTTCCAACTTTATAAGATTGGATCAAAAAAGTATAGTTTGTGTAAGTGATGTATATTGGAACCCAATAATCATATTAATTCTTAATTTTCTTCATTTTTCACACTTTCATTTTTATAATTCGGGTGTTTAAAGTAGAGATATGATCATTTTTTATTTACACTACTTCTATGAATAAGTTATGTCGTTTTGCTAATGTGTTAGATTTATGATATCATTCATGGAGACGACTTACGCAAACTATTTTAGTGCAAACTTTGTTACAATTTTAGTCGATATGATGAATTAGTAGTGTTATATTATTGTTTTTCTTCATCTCTTCTATATGTTCTCCATTTAGTAAAATAATTGAAAGAAATTACTCTGTTTTCACAGATTGATTTGGATTTACAACGCGAAAAGCCCTCAAATTACCCGAGTTCTACACCCGAAGAACAAGAGGAAGTTTACAGTCAGCCGAGGAACATAGACAACAGCTCTTGTGATTCACATGACGGGGTTTCAAATCACGACAGATCCGATTTAAACAGTTTGCCTTTTGAAGAAGAAGATCTTTGAGGAACAAGACAACAAATCCAGTTTGCAGAATTAGTTTAAATGTTTTTCAAGCTCTTATTTCTGTTTTCATTAAATTTTTTTTGGCTGAAGACAGAAGACTATTTTCTGTAGACTTTTATATTATTGTACTATAATATTGATAGAAAAATCAACAAGTTTTTTTCGAATTAAATAGATCTCATTGCGTATAAATCTGAGTATGATAAATGTGTATTTCTCTCTTGCAATTTTATGCTTTTATTGTTCTTAATCTATCTCAATTTTGTTCATATGTTAGCCAAAGCAAGATTTTTTCCTACATTTTTCAGGCCAGAAAGTTTGCCCCAATGAAAAATATTCCTCTCCAATTTCCAAGTAGTTTTTTCAAAATAAAAATAGGAAAAAATGATCTATGCCTTAGTATATTATAGAGAACTATACAGAGAATCAGATTTTTTTGCACTCTTCTTTCATCGGACGACTCAACATATATTAAGGAGTTATTAAGTATTAATTAGATTTTCAATAGTCCGATTAAAGGAGGACACAAAAAGCCTGATTCTTTCTAAAAAAATCTTGTATATTATACATAATTTTACACAAATTTTGGTTTTTATAACAGATTTTTTTTATAATTTTATAACCGATTGTAGCTGTTACTGATTAATTACAACGTGGGGTAACAGTCTAAAAATTGAGCGCTTTTCAATATAGCAAAGTGGCATGTTTAATTGTCCACGTGCTACAATTCATTGTATTTGTGGTATGAAACTACGAATAATATATCTTCAAAATTTAAAAAGAGTTTGCATAATATATCTTACTCGGACTTTTAATGAAGGAAAACTTTTCTTTTAGGCACGTGTTTTTCTTTTTTGTTTTTTTTTTTGGCCATTGCACAACTATTTAGAGAGACAAGCTAAAGCTTTTGAGAAATAAATCCTTGCATTTCTTTTATTAGATTCGACTTACTAGTACACTCAAGTTAACCGTCTTTGCAATTATACTGACAAAGAGACACTAAAGTCATACTTATTCTTAACATTCTGTTTTGAACACATTTTAAGAGGAACAATTCAAGTGTAGGATTATTGACAAAGCAATAGGAAATATTGTATCTACAGTAGCAAAAAGAATAAAGAATCAATGTTAGAGATTGAAAAAGTTCATGTATTTACAGTTATATATATATATATATATATATATATATATATATTCTTTAAAGGAACAAAGTTCATGAGTTAGTTAGAATTGTTGGTTCCTCGACAGTTAGAGGAATTTGGTTCACTTTATGCACATCTTCAATTAGAGCTGTAATTGATTATGATTCGATTCAATGAATTTTTTCTTTCAGTAAAAAATATATGAAAAAACTTAAATCTAATATTAATTTTTCTTAATATATAAATTTAAAAATCTAATACAAACTCTTAAAGTCTAAATAAATCAAGTCAAATCAATTTATTTCTCAATAAATAAGTTTCAACATTGTGAAAAAATTAAGGCGGCCTTTGCATTTGTAAAATGAATTGATAGAAGTACAAATAACTCAAAATGATTATCCATGGTTATTACAAAGACATTTTAATTCAGTTGGTATTGTTTCTTATTATTAGTTGACTTGGACACAAACTTGTTAGCTTGCAAAATAGAAACCTGGCTTAGCCTAAATTTGATAATTAATGTATAAGGCGAACTTTACTTTAATTTAATATCCAAATCTCACTTACGTGATATAATATGAAAATAAATGAAATAAGCCAAGAAGGGGAGGGGAAGAAAGTAGGGGATTGTTTGGGAGCTGACTTTTAAGTGAAAGTGCGTCGTTTTGAAAACCCCCCAATTTCAAACCTTCCCTCCACAATTAGCCTAATCCCTTCCTTTAAGTCGTGAAATTAAACTGTCTTCTTCTCCAAAACCCTTAATCGATCTTTGAAGATCATAAATCGCCTTCTCCATTGTCATTGCTCTAGAGTGTAGATAAGCCTTCTTTTGCATTCACATTTCTCGGTTATTTGCTCTTGAGGATGATTTGTTTATCCATTGTCTTTGGTCATGGTTCGAATTTTTCCCTTCTCCAAGTTTTTTATATTTTCTAATCTCGAGATTTCGATTACTTATTATTTAGGTTGAAGTGGATTTCTTGTTGATCTGGTTATTCTCTTAGTTGATTTGGTTGTTTGAAGTAGCAAATTGAAAGAGAAATCATGGTGACATTTTAGATATATGAGTTCTGTTTTGAAAAGTTGTTCTTAACTTTAATAATTTGTTAAATTGAGTTTTATTTTCCTATAGTTTAATCAATTACTTGATTAAGAAGATTAAGAGACGATTGATTGTTGAAAAAGTTTACAAAGAGATATATAGAGGCATCAAGCAAATTGCAACACAGAAAAAGGCAAAATGAAATTTGAGTCTGAGAGAATATGCATATTAATGTTATGGCTTGTGTTGACACCGTTATTCATTGCTCTACCTTTTTTTTTATGATGGACTATTTTAAGCTACTAATTAACATTGATTCATACACATAAGTGAGCAATTTATTGCTCTAAGTTCCTTCAGAATTTTATACCTGAAATCTGATGCTTCTAATTATATTCTTAGAAATGTAAGTTTCAGTCATAAAATATTTATAGTTAGTAAGGAATCGATAATTCAGTCATTATCTTAGTGCTCGCTCTAACTTCTTTTGGGTGGTTTTGTAGCTTTTATGGGCTAAACTCTACATGAATCTAATATTAGCTTATGAAAGCTTTGGTGTTGTATATGAGAACCTTAGTACTTCTCCTCTTATTCACTAATAAGTTGCACAACCATAATAATGATGAAGCAATACATGGTCTATTTTTATTGATTTTCTAGACGCTTACTTTGATACCTTAATTAAGTATGTATATATACTATTGAATTGGGTTTGATACTTATGCATTGCTCATACTTTTTGTTTCGTTCCTTGAACTTTATTAATATGGCATAGGCTGCCCTATCAAGCTATCTACAATGTACAGAACCTGTTATTTTAGTTGGCAGTATAACTTTGTGACATTTCTGTAATTGGAATCATCAATCAATATTCATTTAATTATTTTGTATATGTTTTCACTTCAGTAGATATTCTCACTATGGAAGCTAGTATGGGAATTCTGGGTAGGGATGGGGTTTTCTGTATACACTATCAAAACAACTTTGGACTGAAATTGGACAAGTGCACGTCGTGCTCTAGGGAGCACGAGATTGTGCACTGGTCTGCCTCCAGCGACCAACAAGAGCATGGCGTGCTCTCTAGTGCACGAATTCATGCACTGGGCTGCTCGACTTCTCTTCCAAGCGCACGGTGCGCACTTTTAACGCATGACTTCGCTTCCAATGACCTCTAAACTTCTTATATGATCTTTATACCACACAATTGAATCAAAAGCATGCTCAAATCAACTCTTTTCCTATATGCTCATGATGCAAATGATTAGTCCCATTTCGGGTCGCTACATCCAAACTTAGGAAATAGCAAAGAAGCTAAAAACTGAACCGAACCGTAAAACCAGATCTACATTTTATATCTTTTATTCATGTTCAGTTCTCATATCTCGGTTATTAGTTGGAAAAAAAAGAATAGACTGATAACTGAATTCCAATATACATATTATAGAAAACATTCCAATTTGATATCTTTATTAACACAATTGGTGCAGATTAAACATGGATCATACATTCATCCCATGTAATTAAAATTTATGAATAAAAACTCCAATTTTTACTTTAGTAAGTAGCTAACTAAATTTGAAATCATACTTTTATTTTAATTGAAGTTGTTGTACAAGTATCTCCTCATAAGCATAAATATTGTTGTATATGCTACAATGATGTTATACGAGGCATTCAAATACATGTCAAAACATTTGATTTGCAATGGTTTGCGGAATAAATACTATTATGAATCCATGAGATAAATAAAATAAAAAGAAATAAAAATATCAAATTCGATTAACATTTTTATAAATTTCAGTTCCTTTGAAATTGACTGGACTGAAATAAATTTCTTTATGTTTAGTATTCGGTTTTTATATTTTTTTCTTAGAGACTCATAGAATAGTAGAGGCAAATAATTCAATTCTTACGAAGTCATTAGATCCTTTTGCTCATTCGAGAAGTGAGGCCAGTTAGACCAGAACTTAGTGTTTCGACTGTAGTCATAGTGTTTTAGCATGGGGGAGTGGTGACCCCTGAAAGGCTATTAAAAATTATAAACATTTACAATATACTAAAAAACAAACCAAACAGTGTAAAAAAATGTAGAATTTTCATGAGCTTAATGCAGGAATGTTAATATAACTTCAGTTGCATGAACCTATGAAGCTTAGAATGAGGGGCGTTCTTAAATTCTTGACCATGATCCTCATTTTCGGCATCACGGATGAAATCTTCGACAAACAAAGTGCAATTGTCGATCCCGAGCACCACAAGACCTCCAATCATTATGGAAGCTGTTTGCGAATAAAACCACAAAACAAACGCGATGTTCTTCCAAACAGACTTCCTATTATCTTTATCCATCATGTGCACGGCCAATTTCACAATAGCAAGTGCAATAGAAGTCCCGAACACAAGGCATTTCATTGTCTAGAAAACAAAAAAAAAATTAAACTTTTAGAAACTTAATGACAAAACAAAGCAGCAAACCCGAAAAATAAGCAAAGAATGAAACCCTAACAGCCACAGATCAGATTCTACTCAATAAAAAATGACTTTTAGAAGCTATTATCGAGAAACACAAAGCACAAGTACTAAACAATAAGCAAAGCAAGAATAAAACTGAAAAATGGAACTTTATAAAACCATTAATGAAAACCACAAAGCAAAGTTCAAAACAATAAACAGAATAATAATCAATATCTGAAAATTAAGCAGTGAATGAATTCCCAACAGTTCCATTTCTTTATTCAGTAATGGTTAAGCAGTGAATCAGTAAAAAATTGACACTTGATTAAAAATATACAAAGCAGAAGCTCAAAGAACACAATGAAAGAATGAAAAAGAAAAAACCAAAGTAGCAATTTTGAAAAATAAGCATTTCAAATTCTACGCAATAAAAACTGAAATATTGAAAACCACAAAGCAGAGAATGAATCCCCAACAGTTCCATTTCAAACTCTAGCAGTCAAAACTGAAACTTTGAAACACACAAAGCAAAAAATGAATGCCCAACAGTCCCATTGCAAATCTAGCAGAAAAAAACTGAACTTGAATGAAAACCACGAAGCAAAAAATGAATCCCCAACGGTCCCATTTCAAACTCTAGCAGTAAAAAACTGAAACTTGAATGAAAACCACGAAGCAGAAGATCAAAGGACACAAGCCAAAAGCAGCAAAAACTGAAACTTTGAAACACACAAAGCAAAAAATGAATCCCCAGCAGCCCCATTTCACATTCTAGCCGTAAAAACTTGAACTTGAATGAAAACCACAAAGCAGAAGTTCAAAGGACACGAGCAAAAAGCAGCAGAATTGACACATTTCAAACTCCAGGCAGTAAAAACTCAAACTTGAATTAAAAACACAAAGAAGATCCAAAGCTTCACAATTGTTCAAGCGACCTTTACTTTCCCGGGCCTGCGGCGGCGCTACGGTGATCCGCCGCTCGCCGGTGTAAGCTGAGAGGTCGGAGGGCAAGCTTTGGCCTGATCGGGAGGCGGTTCCGGCCCTCTTCATCGCCATTGGAAATGGAAATCAAGAAAGATGAAGAAGAAGAGGAGAGAAAGAGAGATGAAGAATTTTTGGTGTTGAAAGAAATGCGTCGCTAGTTTTGCTATCAGCTGATAGAAAGGCCGGTTTGTGAACCGTTGTGCAAATAAAACAAAACATTTTGTACGTAATCTTTTATTTTGATGGAATCAAAATCAATTGTAAAATGTCACACTTTTTTAAGTGAGATTCAGCACATTTAATTACCATAATATTTTTAATCGTATTATTACAAGTATTCCTGGTGCGGTTGCTTTGGTTTAATTTGTTAAATTTATCTAAATGTTGTATTTTTTTCAAAACACTTTCTTCTAACTAATCACTTCTTTAGTCATATCATAGCTGCTGTCAATACCTATTCCTAGATGTACTCATTTGTTAACATGCATTCATCTTTTTCTATGACAAACTTATAGATAATAAGATATACAATAGATTTTATAATAAGTCATTTTAACTTGTAAATAACTTATAAAAATAGTAATTAATTGTTCCTCAGAGCTTATTATGACTTACAAGTATTGACAATTATAAAAATAGTTAATGTGTTGACAATTATTCTGGTGAACGAGACTTACCTAAAATTTTCGAAAATTACAAATTGGAATCCGCGTTACATTGGAGTGGAAACTTTATTTTACGATACATTGCCACAAATTACAAGAACAGAGGAAAGTGTCATCGCTTATAAACAAAAATAATGTTTGTATTTTCAATATTTTAAAAATACAAAAGATATGACAAAAGGCGCTGTCCCTTTTATTTCTGAAGTCGAAATGGAGTAGGTTCTTCTTCGTCCACGTAACTTTTGAAATATTGTTGTCTTTAACTTTTTAGAAATTTTATTCCAAATTTAACATTTACATCATTTTGTTTATTCACAAAAGTGATACAACAAATTTAGTCAAATTTCAATTTTATAAATGAAACTGTGTTTAATGTGCTCCAATTTTGAAATAGATATATGGAGTATAGGTAGACTTTAACTGAATTTGTAAAATAAAGAACACTCTGAAAATTACTTTTCTAATTGTTTCATTATTTTTGTTAGTAGTTTTTTATCTTTATATTCAACAATTAATACCATATTTTGTAATTTTTTAGGAACTTTGTTTCATAATTTTAGAACTCACACAAAATGCATCAAAAGTCGTGAAATTCTGATGAAACGGTCTAATGATGCTCAAATACTTTGTTAAAATGAAAGCATCATAAATAAATCCTGACTTTGAAGGCACTACAAGGCATTTTACAAACAAATCAATCAATTTAGTTCATTTTATTTCAGTTTAATATTTATTCAATAAATTAAAATTCAATTTTATATATTATTTATTTAATAAATTTCAGCTTCATTCAATTTAATTTGATGATGCCGCTAGTCATTCATGTGAAATTTCAACTCTTGAAATTTCAATTTGACAAAATCAACTTCAACAAAGGATGCCACCTACATTAACTTGCATTCTCACCTATTTGTCAAAGAAATTAGGTGAAGTATTTGCCTATAAAAAGAATGCATTCTAGCATTTGTTATTCATCCTACAATTCGTCTTTCTCATCCCATAAGGCAATTGTTTCTTCTTATCTCAAATTTGTAATATTTCTTCTAGTGAAATATAAATCTGGTAGTGATGGAGGACGTAGATAAAGTTGGCCGAACCTCGTTAATTTTGGCGTTCTTTCTTCATTTGTTTTTTTTTGTCAATAATTTTACTTTTGCTAGTCGCTTCCCTAAAAATTGGTACCAGAGCTTCGGTTTTAGGAAAAATACTATACTCTGTGCGTCGTAGTTATACTGCGAACGACACATAAGAAAATTTTTCTCTTACTGGGTTTTGCATAATCAACTTGCACCTAGCAAATTTGAACTTATTGTTAAAAACACCTTTGGAAAATTTTGATAATATATATTGTGTCGAGTGACGTCGGAAAAATTCTGTCACCAAGGCGATAAGAGCCTAAGGAAATTGGTTTTTAAGTGAGACCATTGTGACTCCACCAATTACCTGTGAATTTTCTTATGGCAAATACTTGAGCAATACTATTATTAGAAATTTTTCACAATGGCTGAAAAAAAGAATTCATCCACGACGAAGGCATCCACATCAAATACTTCGAGTATTTTTCAGAGAGCTGCTGGAGTGAACTCCAGATTGGTGGTGGAAATCTTTGATGGCAGTGGACATTTCGGCATGTGGCAAAGTGAGGTCTAAGACGCCTTATTTCAGCAGGGTCTGGACATTGCACTTGAATGGGAGAAACCAAAAGATGTGAAAGAAGAAGAATGGAAGACCCTCAATCGATTGGCTTGTGGTACGATTCGGTCGTGTTTATCTCGAGAGCAGAAGTATGCATATTGCAAGGAGACTTCAACTAGTAGATTAATGATGACATTGGAGGAAAAGTTTCTGAAGAAGAGCAGTCAAAATAAGCTCTACATGAAGAAAAGACTGTTCTGATTCAGTTACACTCCTAGTATCACTATGAACGATCACGTCACCAATATTAATCAGCTTTGTTGTTGATTTATTGAGCCTGAATGTGACCTTTGAAGATGAGGATCTTGCCTTGATGCTGTTGGGATCCCTTCCAGAGGAGTTTGAGTTCCTTGAAAAGACTCTACTTCATGGGAATGCTGCTGTAACTCTCAGTGAAGTCTGTGGAGCTTTATACAGCTATGAATTGAGGAGGAAGGAAAAATTTGGTAGCTCAAGAGGAGACATTGAGGCTTTGATTTTCAGAGGACGCCAAGAGAGCCAGGCGAAAGGAAAGAAAGGATGATCAAAGACTAGGTCTAAATTGAGCAAAGATGAATGTGCTTTTTGTGGAGAAAAGGGACATTGGAAAGTTGATTGTCCTAAGTTGAAGCAGAAATTCCAAGTTGACTTTGGAAAGACTGTTGTTGGTGTTGAGGTTGATGATGACTCAGATTATTCACTTGCTGTTTCGAGTTCTACCAGCTCTTCTAGTAGTTGGCTTCTTGATTCGGGATGCAGCTATCATATTTGTCCTCATCGGGAATGGTTTGTTGACTTTAAGGAGTTAGAAGATGGTGTAGTATATACAGCAAATGATTTCCCTATCACCACACTTGGGATTGGTTCCATACGATTGAAGAATCAAGATGGAGCAATCAGAACTTTAAAGAAGTTCACTACATATCGGAGTTATCGAAGAATCTCATTTCTAGGGGAGCTTTAGAAGAAGAAGGCTTCCAAGTAAAAGCAGAAGATGGAGTGATGAGGATATCTTTTGGTTCTTTGGTGGTGTTGAGTGGAGTTTGGAAGAATAACAGTTTGTATCATTACAAGGGTACTACTGTTATTGAAGACGCAACAATGGCTTCTGATGACGAGGTGTTGGAAGCAGTTAGATTGTGGCAAATGCACTTAGGAAATGTTGATCAGCAAGATAAAAGTGGTGATTTGGATAAAATTCGATTGAGTGCTGGTGGGTCAGTATATTGGAAGTCCACTTTACAGTCGAAGGTCATTCTGTTGGAGGCAGAGCGTAGATGGGAGATTGTAAATGCGGCAAGTTGGCTTCAGGTGTTGCTTGGTGAATTGGGGATTCGACAGAAGCACAGAAAGGTGCATTGGGATAGTCAGAGTACTATCATGTTGGTTGCGAATCAAGTCTATCATGCAAGGACGAAGCATATCGAAGTTTGGTGACACTTCATACGAGGGGATCTCGAAGAAGGTGGAGTTGTTATCCTAAAGATTCGGACCACTAAGGATCCAGCTGATATTTTGGTAACCGCAATGAGCTTGATCAAATTATAATGGTGTTTAGACTTGATCAATGCTATTGAAACTTGAAGACTGCATTGAGAGACACTACATGAGACGAGAGATTGAAGATGTTAATTTTGTCAAGTTGGAGATTTGTGAAATTTCAATTTGACAAAATCAACTTCAACAAAGGATGCCATCTACATTAGCTTGCATTCTCACCTATTTGTCAAAGAAATTAGGTGAAGTTTTTGCCTATAAAAGGAATGCATTCTTTCATTTGTTATTCATCCTACAATTGGTCTTTCTCATCCCATAAGGCAATTGTTTCTTCTTATCTCAAATTTGTAATATTTCTTCTAGTGAAATATAAATTTGGTAGTGATGGAGGACGTAGATAAAGTTGGCCGAACCTCGTTAATTTTGGCGTTATTTCTTCATTTGGTTTTTTTGTCAATAATTTTACTTTTGCTAGTCGCTTCCGCAACAATTCAATCCAAGAGAACGGAATATGAGATTTTGAGTTTCAAGGTCAAATTTCTCCAATTTAAAATCTTCTTATTACTCGAAGAAGATATTAGAGTTGGTATTTGGTTAATATACATATACACTAAATAACTAATTTAAAATAGATAAAAATTTGTTGTGCTAGTGGACTAAAAAATATTAAGGAGTACTAAATGTCTTGGCCAAGACTACTGAATCCACATATGAATGGATTGGAGTAGAAATTTTCTTTCTTGCCAGAAATTTCAAGAAAAGAAAGTATTATTGATGTGATAGAATGGAACCTCCAAATTGAAGAGAATTCAATTTAAACTGAATTCATTTTATGTAATTCTCATGTTTGGAATAAAAATTGTAAAGAGAATTCAATTATTGAAGAATTCCATTTTCTTGTGATTATAAAGAAAATAAATCAGGCCAAAATTGACAGGGTTTTGATAGAATGAATTGAACTTGGACTTTGAGTGGTGGACTTTTACGATAATAGCCCTTAGACTCTGTTCTTTTGGACTTAAAATAAGGAAAATAAGTTTAGTTCAGCTCCAATAAGTTTTAATAAGTACAATTCAGTTCAGATCTAACAAGTTCAATTCAGCTCTAATAAGTTCAGTTCAGCTCTAATAAGTTCCAACAAACTTATACTACTACTACTACTACAACAACAACAACAACTAAAATAATAATAATAATAATAATAATAATAATAATAATAATAATAATAATAATAATAATAATAATAATAATTAATGAAGATAAAGAAAAATAAATTTATAAAAAATATTGTTTACTTATTACTAACTCATAAAAAATTAATACACTTTGACACATAACACATTTTTTAGTATATTGTTATCATTTTTGAGAATATTTTTTAATATAATTTATAATAAAGTTACTTGTTAATTATTAAATGAGTAAAAAAATACTTAAATATAAATCTTAACATATTTAAATGTTGATTATTTTTTAATATTAATGTACGTAATACTATGAATTTGCTTGTTATTTAGACCTTTTTATTAATTGATTTAAATAATTATTATTATAAATTTAATTAATTTATTAATTATTTTCTATATTGTGTACTTTTTTAATAAAATAATATCACACATTTATATTATTTAAGTTCTATTAAGTTTCAATAAGTTCAGTTCAATTCAACTTTAACAAATTCAGTTCAATTCAGCTTTAACAAATTCAGTTCAGTGCAGTTCAATTTTAACAAATTTAGTTCAATTCCAATAAGTTCAGTCCAGTTCAGTTCAACTACTTCGAGTCCTAAAGAACAGGGCCTTATTCAAGGAAATACAGCGTTTTACACAAAACTTCTATTTCCTCTCATTCTCTGGACAATCGTCGCCGCTCAGTCGCCATTCCTCCGGAAGTCTGATCTTCGTCGTTCCTTAGCTGTCAAAAGCTTCGACATTTGAGTCTCTCCAAGAACATTACTCGACAATTTCTAGGTCAGATTTTCAGTTCGATTTATTTTAGTTACTGTATTTGTAGATTTCTTATTTTGTTTGGATTTTGATTCTAACAACAATGGTTTCTTCTATTGATAGTTGATAGGGATGAGTATCTTGAGAGCTATCTATTGTTCATTTACTTATTCAGTATTATCTAGCGTTGTGTAATTATCAATAAGCTTATAGTTGCTCCTGCACCTTATTCATCTTATTTCTCCAGAAGTCGTATACAATAGAGTTGTATGTGTATTCCAATTTTCTTACTAATGTTATTATTTGGATTTGAATGCTATCATGATCTTCAAAAACTAGAGCAGATGAACCAATTAGCAGAAACTCTTGAATACAATTTGTAGTTTAGGAACTCTTGTTATCATCCTAAATACAATTTGTAGTTTAGGAACTCTTGTTATCATCCTAAATTTAATGAACTTCGAATATAGTAATTAATAAGCTAAACTATAGATTAAGATTATGTGCACAACAATGTCAATAGTCAAGTCTCCATATCTATCAACTAGGACCTCTTTCATACTGATAAAATTTGTACATACTTAAAGAAACTGATAATTTGATCATCTAAGACAGAGAGAATGCACACAGGATGCATCAATTAGAACATTAACCTGAATTGGAACACAAATTCATCATTTCAGTAGCTTAAGCTTTTGTTTGGAAATCCAATTTCTACTTTGTATTTTGATTGAATATCTATGTTTTCTGATTTTTTTTTATAATTTGTTTGGAAATAGGTATGCATTTTGGAATTTTTTGTTAGGAAAAAAAGTATGAGTCAAGGAGTATTCTTGCGATTGGTTGAATATGGTTGTGTTTATTGATGTGCCGTAATTTAGGCATCTCTTGGTGTATATTTTTCCTCTTATTGAGACTCGTTTTCCTTGTTTTTGGGCGATATTACTTGGTTTTCTTTCATTTCAGGTTTTCAAGGTGATTTGGATAAAACATGTGATTTTGGAGCTTATTTGGAGCATTTCACCGAGATCCTGGAGAGATGCACCGAGACCATGGTGAGACCAACCTCAGTCCCAATGACTTATGCGCGGAAGAAGATAATTATATGGACTTGAAGACAAAGCTCAGCAAGATTAGTTCAGTCGTGGTGTATTTACCGAGATCTCCGAGGTTCCGGTGCAATTGCTGAAACCAAAGACTGACCGTCTTCCCGACAAAGATCATTGAAGTTGCGATCACCAAGATGCTGGTGCAACCGCTGGAACCCATGAGCAAAGAAGAGATGATGCTGAGTGAAGGTCGAAGTCATTTGATGCTGTCGATGAAGCTCATCGACGTCCCAGTGCTGTTACCACATAGTAGCGCTGTTAGCGAAGCAAGTCCCGGCGATCCCAGCTTCGATCTGAAGAGTCTAGTCGTACTCTTATGGAATATGTCGGCAAGAGATAAGGACCCAGCAGGCAAGAATCCCCAAGATATGGATAAGCATTAATGACATGGAGACCAAGATGGAAAGGAGTCCTATATAGGAAGGAAGTCTTTATGGAGGAGCAAGAAGAATCCTATTCAGTCTCACCCACATGGGGGGCGGCCACAACAGTACCCTCGATTATATAAACCCTAGTGTCTGCTGCTTTAGGGTTGGCCTTGGTTACTGCTGACCACGACAACCATTGTCAACCATTAGTCTAGCTTTACTCTTTCGTTCTAGCTCTTAGTTGTTTAGATTTTGCTCTTAGTCTTTAGTTTTAATCTTAGTTAATTGTGATTTACTCTTGTTTTCGTGATTTAATACTTTCAGTTTGGATTTTCATCATTCTTCA
>CAOJBJ010788316.1:0-10022 GCA_948291685.1 Euphorbia celastroides
GAAAACAAATTTGCAGAAATTGATTCTTGAAAGCTGAAACTTCAAACAAAAATCGAGAAATCACCGACAAAGCATTGGTGGTTATGGGCTGGCAACAACTGAAGTTGTCGTATGTTAGTGATGGTGAGAAAGAGCACTGGCAGAATTTGGAACGGATTGATAATAAAAGAGGTTAATTAACCAAATTCTATAAACACCTCCAACTACGCCGTTTGGGCATTTTCATTATAAACTAATATTAAGGGTTAAAGAAAAAGAAAACAGTAAACGTAGACGGACTGGCAGAAGGCGGCGACGAATTATCAGGCAAAGGTGGAGGGTACTGATTTCCGGTGAAGAGGGAGGGTGGCCGACCACCTTCGCCATCCCCTGGCTCCGCCACTCTTTTGAACCTAACATTTCGGTTTTAAGCAGTAACTGAACGGGTAAGGTTGTGTTTTGTGTATATATTTTGTGTTTGTGGGAGTCAAAGTGAGACGATAGATGATGATGATGAGGCTAGAGGAATTGACGAGGCTAAAAGATGAACTGAGTGTAGCGAGGGAGGAGGTGTTGCGGGGAGAAGACGATGGCCGTGTAAGGGTTTGGGCTTCCGATGTGGTAATCAAGGTGGTGGAAGCCAATCGGCTCATAAGTTATGTGGCGGAGAACCCCGCCGGAAGTTACGCCAATGAGGTGTCGAAGCTGCTGTCTGGATTGACGGCATTGAAATCCAGAGCGCCTCTGCCTCGAGATCTTGCACCACAGGGCCTCGAAAACGAGCTGCAGCGGTTGTCCAATTGGCTAACTGAAGGGGAGGCTGCGTTGATCGGCGTTTGGGGCATGGGAGGCATAGGCAAGACCACTCTATTGACCGAGCTGCACTACAAATGCCGCCCCGGTTCGATTTTGTGGTTTGGCTGCAGGGGGTGAAAGTCGAGGATCTGCAGGCTGAGTTTGCAAAGCAGGTCGGGGTTTCCCTGGTGAAAGGGAAGGATTCGAGAGGAAAGGCGTGTGTCCTCTCTCGGTTTGTGAGTCGAAAGAAGGTTCTTGTCGTGTTGGATGGGCTTTGGGACCGGGTCGAGCTTGGAGATGTTGGGATTTCGGGTTGTCAAGTGGTGTTTGCTACACGGTCCAAGGCGGTCCAAGGCGGTCTGCAGCTCTATGGGAGCTCGAAGGATCGTCAAGCTGGTGCCTTTGTCGTGGGAAAAGGCTCGCCGGGTGTTCCAGGGCAGGGCCAGGACTCGAACACATCCCGACATTGACTCCATTGTAAGAGAATGCGCCGGCTTGCCATTGGCACTTGTTATCTGTGCACAGTCTCTCTCCTCTTCCTGGCTCCCGGAGAGCGGGCATTCTTCCGTTGAAATCTTGAAGACCTTCGCTTTCAGGCCTGTGTTTTCGGTCTTGAAGTCAGCTTCGACAGCTTGCCTCATCCGTGCATGAAATCTTGCCTGCTGTACTGCGCTCTGTACCCCGGACACTTTGATATTCCAAAGGAGGAGCTGGTGGATAAATGGCTTTGCGAGGGCTTCTTGGATGCACCCGACCCCATCACTAGGGGTTATGACATCATCGGAGCGCTTGTCGGTTTGTCTCTTTTGGAAGACGAATCCGAGGTTGAAGCGGTCAGAATGCATGATGTGGTGCGGGGCATGTGCCTGTGGATAGCCTGCGAGGTCGAGGCTGAGAAATGGCGGTACTTTGTGCAGTCGGGAAACCGGTACAGAAAAGCACCGCCCGTGGGAGAATGGAGAGATGCCCGGAGAATCTCTCGGATGCTCGACAAGGCTTGTTCGGTGCAGCTACGGATAGAAGCGGGCCCGCGTCCTCGTGTGTCCACGCTGTTTCTTTCCCGCAACCGTGAGCTAGAGGACATAAACGGCTTCCTCCGGTGCTCAAAGGCGCTGACAGTCCTGGACCTGTCTAAAACCGGGCTCAGAGTTTTCCCGCCTGAGATTTCAGAACTGGTTTGGCTGCAGTATCTCGATATCTCCCACACTGAAGTGGAGACCCTGCCTCAGGAGGTAATGAAGCTGGAGAGGTTGCAATGATTGAACTTGGAGTTCACCAGGAAGCTCAGAGACATCCCGAGACATCTGATAGCTAGTTTGAAGCGGCTGCAAGTATTTAGAGTCATCGGATCGAGTCTCATCCTCGATGCCCTCACCGTGGAAGAGTTGGAAATGTCGGGAAGTTTGAAAGCCTTGAGCATCACAGTAAGGGATGCCGGTATTTACCATAAGGTACTCTGCAGCCCGAAGCTATCGAGGTGCATTCAGTCCTTGTTCATGGAAGATCTGGGCCCCCTGGAATCACCAGGGACTGTAACGGGATGCTTTGATGGGCTCTGCAGGGTGAACATATCGTGCTGCCATTATTTGCAGGACTTGGCATGGGTTGCCCGGGCCCCGAATTTGACGAAACTGATTGTGAGATACTGTGAGAAATTGGAGGAAATAAGCAAAGAAGCGGGGGGCAATGCGTTTGCAAGGGTTCAAGCAGTGGAGTTGATAGGGCTGCCAACGCTGAAGAGAATATGTCGGGAGCCAAAGCGCTTGCCGTGTCTAAATGTGGTTCGGGAATGCGGGTGCCCAGCACTGAGGAAGCTTCCGCTCAACTCGAAGAGCGCACAAGGGCAGAATTTGGTGATCGGGGGGACTGTGGAGTGGTGGATTGACCTCGTGTGGGAGGATGAGGCTGCTCGAAACGCTTTCAAATCCAGCTATGAAGACATCATATGGTTTAACAGGTAATGAACCCGAACTGAACTGAACTTAATGGATCTGAACTGAACTTAACTTAACTGAACTTAATTTATTTTCAATTAAAATTTATCTGTGCAGGAGGGATGGAACTTGTACTGCTGAGGATCAGAATCGCTTGCAGCTTTGATGAAAGTGCGCCTTTGTCTCGTTTACTATATGCTGGAATGTTATTTTAAAATGTCTGTCAGGTATATGGAGGAGAGAAAAATATTATAGTTATGGAGTTTATGTTAATTGGTATTATTAGCTATAGTTCTAGTAATTTCTGTAGTAGGGTAATTTAGACAATGATTAGCTGTAGTTGGTTATGGGTCTGTTATATATATGGGGAAGCATTGTATTGCATCATTATCAATGAAATTAATCAATCAATTATCCCTCTCAACTATTCTCTATTTTCTCACCTAAGTTCCTCTATTTCTCATCCCCTACCTCAACCTTCCCTCTATTTCTATAAACCCAAATCTGAATATCAAGCCAGTCACTTTATAATCGTGACAATGTCTTTCGATTTCTGTCACCAGAATTGTGTTATTAGTAGACTGTCAGTCCAAGTTTTCTTCTATTGAGAGTTTTGGTTTTGTATTGTCGTTAGTTATTTATGATGCTGCTGAAGTCTCCTTTTGACTTGTGCGAAGAGAAAATCGGGAATTTTTTGCATACTGCTATAGTTGTTCATCAATTTGGTAATCGGCTTATTAAAGGGGATTATCGAAATCTTGTATACTGTCTACGATTCTGTTGATAGATCAGTGTTTTCAGAGAAATCATTGCCTTGTGAAGAGTAATTTATAATATTTTTATAAATGTATCAAAGCTCGTATAATTTAATCATGGAGATAATGATTAATAGAAAAGATTTGATACAGAATCCTGATCTTGGATGCATTTTTTGTTTCCAAATGAAACACACATTCAAATTACACCTTTTTTTTTAATATAAAGGGATATATTCACTTATGTAGAGCTACTTGGATTAGCATTGTATTTGAAGTGTTATGGCATTTTTTACTTTGAAAATTTCTGATGTGTCAAATATTTTTGCATTGTAAGCAAATTCTTTCCATCACTTCGTTAACATGTTATCTCAGAAAATTTGTAAATTGGCCAAATTCGTGTTTGATTTGGGGAAAAAAAAAGACCAAAGCTTATCGATTTAGGATTTTTCCTTAGAGAGCGAGTAAAAAAATTCCGGATCTCAGTCAAAAATTCATCGATCGCTATGAGTACTTTCAGTTATTGTTGTTTAGACGCATCATAATCTGCTAGAATGTATTGCAAACATTTTATTCCACTTTTTAAGCTCGATTTTCAGTCTAAAATATGTCACAATCCAAATGAAAGCGTTATTTTTTATCAAATAAAAGCTTTGATAGTTTGAAGCTTATAGTCCAAAATCATGAATATTGCCCGAGGATAGGTACATTTCAAGTTAATGTTACTTTCAATTTGACCATTCCATATAATCAAAAACAAAAACAAGGGAGAAAATATTTCAACATAACCAAAAAAATAAAAAATAAAAAAAGATTTAAGATACAGAGCCTGCTCATGTGCATAACAAAATTCAGCAATAAATACAACATAGCAACTTAAAGACTGGAAATGATAAATTTAATGGTACACGCACAAATCATACAGAAGATTTTGGTATTTTGAATTGCTTTTTGAGGAACTGAGATGCTTCGGAATGGCTTCGATGGCATAATATTCTCAATAACGTTTGAGTATCGGCCCCTAGTTTGCCTGCCCCGTGCCTTTCTACACTTGCTGATTTCAAGTCATCGACCAGTTCTCGGGTCTGCAAGTCAAAATCAGAAACCAGAATATACACATTTATTCATCAATAAATTGGATTTTCTTCAATGGACAATTAAAAGTAACTGCAAATAACTAACCTCATAGCCGTGCAACTTAATGATGTGGCGAACTCTTGCAACATGATTCTCGACTACTCCTCGAGGGAGCCCATCTCCCCCGGAAATGAAAAATTCCTGTTAAAAATGCAGATATAAACATAAAATTAGGCTTAAAAAATCCATCCCGACACATTTAGGATGCTGTTAGATGCCTTATAAAACCGCATTAATACCTTCAAAACTTCCAAATCTTCTTCTAATAATCTTGCATCAGCAGGAGAGAAAACTCTCAGCGGTCCACCATCCAATAAAACACGAAACAAGCCATCCTGAAAAAGAAGAACAACCGTTTCACTGAAAAGCAAACTAAAAATTTCGGGAAATTCAGTAAATAAGCAATGGCACAGACCAGGGAAGCTTGGAGAAGACTTGTCACTACTCGATCCCTCAGTGGTTCCACTATGATATTACATAGCTGACTCAATTCCTGCAGAAATTGCTCACACTGAAGGTCAACTAGTCAACCCGATTCTAACTCGAGCGGTCAAAGAGTCATATTGGCAATTTCATTACATCTTTTGAACCTAACATTTTGGTTTTAAGCAGTAACTTACTGCATCAAGTGGATCAATCAGAACTTCCAGCCTCGACTGGGAAACAGTCGGTTTGTACAAATTCTCAATGAACGGGTCTCTCAAATCACAGAAAATGATTTTAGTTCCTGAAATTAAAAGCCGAATCAATTAGAATTCAAGTACACAAAACCGAGTTGATAGACAAGTAGATTAAAGCAATGCTTACCAGTGAACTCACAAAGGCGGTCAATAGCAGCATTTATATCTTTTCTACTTCCATCGAACGAGCCCTTTTGACTAAAACTCATCGACTTCTCATCCATGGATTTCCCTACCAAAATAAAGATTACAGCAACAATTATCGAATTTTCTCAGAGAGAAAATTGTTAATTATGATAATATACATACTGGTAAACTGTTCTCGGGGTTTCTTCTTAGCCCATCGCTCCGTAATGCTATCTTCTAATTTGTTCAGTTGACAAATAGCATACTGCTCATAGATAAGCACAAAACCGTAAATAAATATCAAAACAATTTGAAATAACGAATTTGAAGCTCTTTCATGAACTCACATATAATGTGTTTAACTGGACACAGAGAGTTGTGGTGGCAGAGACAGGGATGTCATTTGATTTTCTCTCATCGGGTAACTTGGAGTCGAATAGTTCCTTCTTCACAAAAGCCTTCAACCCGGCCTCCTTTTTGTATCGTGTGAGAGCGGGAACCGGGGGAATTAAATCTTCCTTTGTTGCTACATTTGGAAAAAAAAAACACATTTTTAGGCTAATTAAACACAAGAAATGGAAGCATCTTCTGGCTAATTAAGGCTCCATTCTTTTCAACTTATTTTCCAATCAGTTCAATTAAGTTTCAATGGTACGAACACAGCCTAAATGGGCGAGCAATCAAGAAGCTATGAACTAACCTAGATTTTCGATGATACGGTTTGAATAAACTTGGAACGCATTGTCAACACCCCGAAACAATCCATTCAATTCAGAAGACCTCATTGGAACTTTTAGAGCAAAAAATTGATCAACAGTCTGCAGCAAAAGGAGAAATTTGAGATAAAAAAAACATTAGCTGATATAGTAAAATACAGAAGAAAATAATCATTTCTATCCACGACTTCCTAAATTCCATATATTCTCGAATAATAATGCCCGTTATTTGTCTACCATAAAGTCATCTATATCACTTGTTACCCAATGGAATGACAAGCAGTTACTTCTATATCGAGAAACAATAAATGTTTAGAATTTTTACCTCTTCAACAATTCGATATACTTCAACAATGGAACTCCCGTGCCTCTGTTGTGGAGATATTGGCTCCCAGTGCTGAAAAATTACAGAATAATTAAAAACCAATGTTAGATAAAGAAAACTTTAAAGAATAGTTTAATTAGATCCTTACTAAAAGGGACAAAGAAAACAATTTTTGATAGTTACCTCTTGTTGAATGGCTCGTTCGACCCAACTCAAAATTCTTCCAAGCTGTGAATTGACCCATCTCATAACCAATGTTCCAGCTATTGTCTCAACCTTCAACAGAAAAAGAAATTTTAAGACGACAAAAAAGATGTATTTTCCGAAAAAAGAAAAATCAGTAGCCAAATATGGTAACCTCACCTGGTATGGACTTAGTTTCCGGGTCTCTCCACCAGCAGAAGCAATAAGAGACATAATATACTGCTCGAGGCTATCAGCAGCAGGAAAAACTGCCACTACATCCTCTGTCAGATGCTCAGCACTATCAAGAAACGGTTTCTAGAGACAAGAAATTTTGGTCAAACTTCAGTATTTTGATAAATGAAGGATATTTGTGGTCCGAAATCAATTAGAGAAAAGCTTACCAATTTGACTCCATAAAGCCGATGAAGAAGTGATGCTGAAACAACGAGTGCTTGGGGATGTCTCTTGGACAAAATTGGGGCAAAAACGGTTGATTCAGTTTTCAGGAGCTTTTTTGTTTCTTCTGCTAGTAATGCCAGATAATGCTCGTGGGATGTCTATTCTCTCAACAACTTGCAAAGTCTACATTAAGAAAAAAAAGGATGAATATCGAGAAAGAGATAATTAAAAGGCGAAAAACATCATAAGCCCCTTGAACTTCGACAAAAATAGCCTACTGCTCCTCTGAACTTTCAAAAAGCCCTGTCAACCCCCTGAACTTGGAGCTTAAAAAGGCATCAACTTACCCTGAATGCCATGTGTCGAATTGCGGTTGGAGAGTGAAAAATGACATCTTTTCACAGTCAAGCCAACCAGAAGCCAACACAAGGCATTTAGGGGGCAATCTGGTGCATTTTTAAAGTTGAAGGGGGCAAATTGGTACACGTTTGCAAGTTGAGGGGATTGAGGGGACATCTTTAAAGTTCAAGGGGCTTATTGTGTATTTAGACTAACGAAAAACTTTACAAGGTAGCCACTGAAACATCGACATTCAGAATACTTACTCTTGTAAAGGCACTCTTGATAGAAGTTGATATGTATGATTCTATTTGGTCTAGATCCAGGGAAGACGTTGATTGTAGCACCTGAAAGTACAAAAAATTATGCATTGCTTTCTCAAAAAACACAAAAAATTAGAAAAATATAAATTCAAACTGTGAACTAAATTATCATATCCGAATTCACACCGAATAGTGAACGATGAAATCAAATCTAAGTCAAAAGCATCGTGCCTTGACCCGAGTAAGGGGTTTCAGATACCTGATCAGATTCTTCTAAAAGCAGCCGTTGAGTAATCATTGCAACTAATACAATGTCATCCATAGTCATTGAATTCTGCAAAGCCACCAAAACCGAATCAAACACAAGTCTCAAAATTTTACCAGCTCGAGAGAGCACACAGAACTTCACATTAATAATTATTATAATAATTAGAAACATTTGGTAAGATATGAAAAATGCTTTTTTTGTCTATTCTCATATTTTGAACATCTAATTGAGTTGAATCAAAATATTCAGGTATTAGACTACTCCAAAAAAGAAGAAAAGGGTGTGTATAGATGCATATCTATCACCAGATCATAGTTTGACTAGAAACGAACAATTTTACACGATAAAGTAGTTTCTCAAACCTCAGCAAAATGCTTATGGTAATCAGCTAGATGCTTATCTGCCCATTTCTGAATTGGCAGCAAAAAGGACTGCAAGAACGAGAATTCTTCGCCTTCAACTCTGGACCGCAAGCTTTTTAAGTGCAATCTCTCCTGTGGGCCCCGCTGTTCCTTCAGTGGTATCTTTTTCAGCTGATTAATGGCGTGTTTCAAGAGCCCGTGTTCTTGTGTAATAACATACTGCAATAAAAAAAACATAAACTATTCAAAATATGTAATGAACTGAAATTATGATCAATAATCTTAATTTCTATTAATAAATTACTTGAACACACTTTGCAGAGAGCGTGACCGAAATATAATACCTGGCGAAATAATACCCAAGCATAAATCGTGTAATGGATTGTCTCTGTAATACCGAGTAAACGCCATGTTGACTTCAAGAGCGCTAGAGTCTCTTCCACTTCCTAAAATCAAACAATCTTTAAATAGTAAAAAAATCCGGGAACTTCATAAAATTATGTGATATTTTCACCAAAAAAATGTCATAAAAGCATAAAAATTTGATAATTCAAACTCATACATTCCATCATTAATAATAACTAACCTCCGTAAGCTTTCCCTCATCTAAAATATCGAAGACACTGAGAAGGAGTTTCTCATATAATCTAACATTAAGGTGGTAGCCATCGGCCCAGTGGCACACTTCACCAGTCAAGTCACCTCGAGCCGGCCTCTCAGCAAGTGGAACTGCAATTTCTCTAAGGGACCGAAGGCAATCGGTTCGTTGGACCTCTCCTTCAGAAGAAGGACGAAACTATAGTCCACCAACCCGAGACAAAATTCAGGAAAAATTAGCACATTGACACGAGTAAAAAAGAAAATTGAGAAAATCTGGAATCAAAATCCCACCTCAGATTCCTCAATTTTTGCCAAAACAATCCTCAAATCAATGGCCTTGCGCCCCGAATCACCGAATCCAACAACTGGGTGATTGATGAGCCCCTCCTCAAGAATGAACAGCTGTACCAAGAACACAAATTCGCTCAAATTTTTCACATCCTCAGCAGAAATTCATCAGCCAAATTTAAAAAAAAATAAATGGAAGCAAAGAAATGAGTGAAAAATTACCTGCCTTTTTTGCCACCGTATATACGCTTTTTTGTCTGGAAATTCGGTCCGTGATATACACGATAGCAATTCTAAGGGAATGAGAAGAGTATCCATTCTTTTCCCCACTTTGCCAAATAGAGCATTGAGCAACCCTTTTCTTGTTCAAATGTCCATCTCCTCAGTTATCTAAGCCACTATATCACAAAATTCCAGTCATATTTTCGGTTTCCAAATTTTCTAGTAAACTTCATAGTTTAAATAGATGCTTATCAAATTTTTGAATACCTCCATTTGTGCACGCATGATCTCTAATAAACCGTTTAATCCCGGGACACATTCAGACTGTGTAACACTCTCACTTTTACTACGCCCGAGCTTCCTCATTAGCCGTGACTTTTTGTCTTTCTTTTTCTCCTTCAAGGGAACTATAAGGCCCCTGGTAATTTGGTGAAAACCTGGTAAACAAATTAAAGGAACATAAGATTAGAAAAAATGGCATAAAATTTGTATAAGTCGGAAACTAACCCTGCTGCCCCAGCACATGCTAACAGAGTTTCATATGCAGTCTCTCGAAGATCATCATCCGATATACCTGAAAACAACTACATCTTTAAATAACAAAAGAACATGGAATTCTGCGCCGTTATCACTAGATTAATGATTTTA
>CAOJBJ010788925.1:0-11292 GCA_948291685.1 Euphorbia celastroides
TCCAGGTTCGAGGTGGGCACCATATAGACATATTCCGCTATATGTTGCAATTTAAATTCTGCAAATGAAGCTGCCAGAATTCGATGTCGCGATCTTTTAAGTTCAAGATGCTCCAATACCATGTCATTAAACTACTTTACCAAAAAAATTGAGATAACTTGCAAGATAGAATACGAAAAGGAGCGCTACTTTGGGCCTCATTGAGACCATTTTGCTGTTTTATTGTGATCGACATATTTATAAGAGATTGAGATGAATGAGTTGCCGATCACTGGTTTTTCATGTGTGGAGATGATGAGATATGGTTGTAATTGTATGGAAAATTAGGCTTATTTATTTAGTACCATACAAAATTCATTTAGTTCAAATTCATTCTCGGCAAATGAATTGTACATAAAATTCAGATCGATTTAGTTTCATTCAGTGGGTGTTTCTAAAATTTAAATAGGTAATTACTTTGTTGAACACAGAATTCCTTGCTGCGCAACATTACTTAGAATCAAAAACTATTTAGTGATTTTATTGAAAACATACTTGGGGTACAAGAGCAAAGTTTGCTAGATTTACGTTACAATCCGAAGTAGCACTGTTCACAACGGAATAAAATCTGTTGTCCCTAAAATTGTGTCTCATTCCATGTCCCTCTACTCATTGATTGACACATAGGAAAGAGAAAAATAGAAAGTGGAGTAAAGATCCAAGGAGAACATGAATTACATGTCAATCAATGAGTGAAGGGACATAGAAGGGGACACAATTTTTGGGACAGGTAAACACTCAACAATAAAATTTAGTAATATAATCAAAGCTCAAGCTTAGATAAATCACGAAATAATGGATGCAGCCAGCTACTAACATAGTTAATATCAACAAGTTCACAATTTCCAATCAAATTGATTGTAGTTATATGACCAATATTAGGATTGCCCTAACATTACACTAAAATTACATATGTTCCTCTCAAAATTTGAATTCTCTCTCATCATTCACGATCTTTGCAGCTTCGCCTTTAACTTCTCTACTTCTCTGCTATTTAACATTCAGGTTAATCACGCTTTTCTTCTTCTTTTCGTCATCTTCTTCATTCAAATGATTATTTAGTTCATCTTCATGTTCTTATTTATCTCCAAATTCATATTCATGTTTGTTTGTGTTTTCATATTCATCTTACTCTTTATCTTCGTATTCATTTTTGTTTGTATTTTTATATATATTCAACTTCTTCTCTGTTTTTAGATTTTATTTCGAAACATTATAATGAATCCAGCTTTTAATTCAAATTGTTAGTATCCAAATAGAATTTACTTAAGTTTTTGTAATGCGTTGTTGAAATGCTTATCTAATACATACCCGGTATGTTCCTCATAGATATCTTGTAGGAGAATCAATTATTGTCAAGTCTCTGAAGTAACTAGTAGATGTCTTTTAGGTATCTAGTAGGAAACGAGATTCAATTAGTAATACAACAGTAAACAACCTATTATTTGACTTATAAGTTAGAAAATCATTATAAAGTGATAACAACACATATAATGTAAAAATCTGTGAAGTGTTGAACCGGTAATTATCTACTAGCTACCTGATGGAAAATATGATTCTAAGATAACTAATACAACAACATTGTACAACCGACTATGTATATAGGTCTTAAAAGTATAAACTATGATCAGAAAATGATCCCACTTGAATTAGTAATTTTGAGGCGCGGAACGTATGAAGAAAAATGAAAAATTAGTATTGGTCAAGAATTATGACACAGAAGAACGAATGTGTAATTAATTTCGAAAATTTATACATTTATACCAGTTTCTTATTTATTATCATTTCATGAAACTTAATATCTCGTCTTAATTAATCTTTAACAATACTTCAAATAGGAAAATTTCACATACATGAATGTTATTCTGACTGAATAAGGAATCTTCCACGTTTGTTGGAGAAAAGCAACTCCATATCCTAACTCTTCTTGTTTGTGATTGACTTAAGTTCACAAGCTAGCACGTGTATGAGTATATGACCAAAGAAATACTTCAACCTCTATCAACGACTAAGAAAGCGTGGGGAATTATTTCATTGATACAAGCAACAAGTACTGTTGTAAGAAAACCAATTTTGTCATTAAATCGTTTAACCTAAAAGCTTAAGCTCATAGATAAAGACTACTATATATCTTTCTAATATTCTTCCACACGTGAATGCACCTTAGACTTGAAGCAGATACCACACAAGTCCACTTTACCGTATATCGAAATTTAATTCAACAGATATCGAAGCTTCTAAGATTCGATCCTTTAACCTTTAAGCTCTCATATAAAACCATTTGACTCAAAAGTTCAATGTAAGACCCAATCAATATCTTTTTTTTTAATAATTAATAAATCCTTAAAGAGGCTGGATTTCGAACCCAAGACCTCCCACCAACACATTGAAAGGTGTATATCTTATATTAAACTTGATTGAATTAGTCTAGCAAAATGAGGCGCTTAGTCCTTTAAACATTATTTTATGGTAGCAAGTTCGATCCTTAGAGAAGTAAATGGAAAACAAACTTAGTTGGGAGGGCCGTCCCCTTTATGAACTTCTTCAGTGTTTAATTTGGATTAGTCGACCTGTGAATTAGATACAGGATGTGAAAAAAAAAACATATTTTATGATACCACTAAGTATCATTTGATTCCTAAAATGAAATGAAAGAACTTAAGTAGTGAATTCGGTTATTGAAGATTTGTAATTTGATGGTTGACTTCTAAATAGTAAAAATTGGGAGGATTATATTTCAAGCAAAAGAGATAGTGAAAGCCACGTAAAAAAGATGAAAGCAAAAGAAAAGTGTTAAGATGTTGATTATCTACGAAAGTTACAACTTGTTTGATTGATTTGTTCATATTTTATTGGAATTTAGTGTAGCTATCCAAAACTAGAAAAAGTAGGGATTTTATGTGTTGCGTCTACTTTTGAAAAATTGATGACTCTACCGCTGCCCAACCTAACTTTTTAGAAAAACCAAATCATTTTTGAACTATATATGAATAAGTGAAAAGTTTTAAGTTTCAACTATAATCACACATCAATTGAGTTAGACTTTGGAAGCAAACATCAAATCAGTTCTGCATTTGAAGATACATTGACGCAGAGAATAATTTAAAAATATACACAAACACAATTTCTTTTCTTTCGGTAGTAAAGTAAAAGATATGACAAGAAAGGGGGGAAAAACATAGCATTCTCTTCCGTGAAGCCATGCATAACCACAAAGGTGTGTACAATAAAAGATTTGAAAATTAGAATGAATACAAAATTGTTACAGTAAATATGAAATATACTTTTTTTGTGAAAATGAAATATTTTTAAATAGCTATGTGATATAGTTTATAGAAGCATTCCAACACCAAAACAAATGTGGGATTGGAGTAGATTCGGTACTTCAATGGAGAGCACTAAATTCTGGTGCAACCATCTTGTGTTGCATTGTAGCATCTTCAAATTTTTTGGCCTATTTTTTTAATTTTTTTTCTTTTAATTAATTTAATATGAATTTAATGAAGTTGATTTAATTTTTGTAGATTAATTTAAAATTAATTGTCTTTATATTTTATTTTGAATTTTTGTATGTAAAAACCTTGTTTTATTGTAGTTCGGTATAAATTGATGTAATGAGTTGAAGAATGATACACTGCAATGATACCAAATTGTGTGAAATAGAATTTGTGTTGAAAATGGAGTGTTCATATTGGAGATGCCCTAATAAAAATAGTTAAATACACTCCCCAACAGATTTAAATGTTGTGCTCCATTATTATATTACCAAGTTCTAAATTAATAATGGAGGATAAATGATTACTTATGGAAATAATTGCAATTAGGTCCTCTCCTAACTCAATTAAGTCTTTTTAACTTTATTTACTTTCACTTAAAACCTAATTATGAATTGGATATATGGTTTGACCTTATTGACCTTAACTTGATTAACTTGACTGACCGATTATTTATTTTGAATAGAAGAGAAAAAGTCACATTCATGAAAGGAAAAATTAAAATGAAATAAGTTGACACACATCAATAATTAAATGAGGAACGTAGATATTGTGGAGAGAAGTAGGAACAACATATTCTTACTCATCCATGATCCATTGATAGGTTTCAACGTGAAAAATCTACTATTTACATGTTCTTTTATACGTCATTCATTCAATTTATAACATGTGGCATACAAATACATATGAGAAAGATAGCCAAATATAGGAGAGAGTACTTGAGTTGTCACAGCGAAATACAAAAATTTTGCATTGTGTTATACATAAAATGGGAAACATGGAATTAGACAAGCAAACATCGAATTTTAATTTCGTTAAAGAAAAAGAAAAGAATAACAGAAAAAGACAGATTAATATCATTGAATCATATTGAAAGCAAATACTTGTGCGAGTAAACTCAAAAGCAAAGAAAATACTAAATAGCTCCAAACCCTAATCAAAATCATATTACAAAAAGACATTTGTAGAAAATGAGTTGAATGCCAAGAGATAAAGCATACTTTTAGTTATTCGAAATTACCAAAGTGCCAACTCGCAAGAGCCAATTACTTACAAAACGAGGCCAAAAGTTGTCAAACATCGAAAACATATTTTTTGTTATATCAAAGTAATTCTCATGAGTATAAAAGAAGATTTAACCATGATAAATGTTGAGTGTATTGACTCATTAAGAGAACAAATCGTGTCAAGGCTCAAAGCTTGAACTACATGACCCGATATCTGAATGAAATGGTTCAGTGGCTGAGACGGTCCAGAATGAGGCTCAAAGAAGCGGCCCAAGAGCTTAAGAGGCAAGGAGAGGGAATTAACCCTGGTAATTGAGAATAATCTAGAAGGAATGTTCTTTTTAAAAAAAAAAACAATCTAAAAGGAATGTTCTAGAGAGATTATCATAAATAATTAGTATGATAAGGGTCACAAAATTAATCTCATGGATGAAAGAGATAATTAAACACAAATTAGGACAACATGAGGGAGCTATAAAAGAAAACCAACATCAGACGTTATGAAATATGCAATATTATTTATTCTACTTAACTCTGCTAAAATTCATTCTCATTCCTTCTCTTTCATCAAATTTCTGACTTAAGCATCAGAAAATTCCTCCAAAAAGCTATCCCGGTTGGTCACTTTTTCTCTATTTTTTCCAGATCCAAAAGTTCATATCGGCTGGTGGATCCAACCTAAGACCAGGAATTCAGGAAACCTGATTAAAAAACTGTTATGGAATAATAAAAATCAAGATCAAACGGACAAAAATTTATTTTTGCCTAAAATTTCAACGGCTATATATCCGAATTCTTCACAAGTGAAAACCTCTATCTAATTGGTTTTCTATCTAATTGCAATGTTAAATGCAAGCAACAAAAAATAAATTTTAAAGAATGAGAATTTTGACATCGCGATTAGATAGTGAAAATCTCTATTTAATTGCTATGTCAAAATGCAAACGACAAATTCTATTATGTTTATATTTTGAACACATATATATAATACCAAATATTCAATTTAAGAAATTGAAAATGAGTGGAATAGGGTTTACTTTTTTTTTTTGTTTTTTGACTTTAACCTTAATAAATGGCCCTCGTTTAATGTACGCTAAAATACAATCTTTTCTTGGACTACACCAAACTCTCCCAAGAAAAATACACATGGATGTTACATTGAATTAGGCACAAATCATCACCTCCAATGCATTACAATTTTTTTTTAAAAATATCTAATGAATTATATAACTACTATGACAAGGTCTCAATGCTCTAGCTTTGTTTTCATTCAAAATTACACCTAAAAATGGCTAAACACCAAAACTTTGTGAGCTGTAATATTATCCTTCTTCTACTCTTAATACTAGTTTTTTCTTTGATCAAGTCAGAAGCTCTTAACAACGAGGAATCTATGAAGTTCGCTCGATACCAATCTCCGAAGAGTATGGAGCAAGATTCATTGGTAACCCTAAGAGGCATAAAGCGTTCAGGCCCGAGCCGCAGCGGTCCTGGTCACCGTCACATATCCACAAATTCTGCTCACTCGGGTTCTAGCCCTAGCACAGGACAAAGCCTCCATAAGCTCATTCCTTAGTTTATACTACTTTTCTCCTTTGTTGTTTGTTTCTAGTTTTCTCGTTTTCTTTACATTATCTTAATTGGGACTCTTTTCTTAGACGTGAATGATAATTTCGTCAAATATTATCTATTCACTTGTTAGAAAAGGTAATGCACAAGAGCGTGGCATGGATATTCCTTTTCTATATTTGAGTTATTTTTCAATCTAAATGTTTCTTTTGTTCTATTTTGAAAGATATAAAATGCTCCATCGTATTTTATGATGGTTATTGAGTTATAAAATGAAAAATGATACTGGTATTGAAATCTCTACTTTATTACTGTACTCCTAAAGTTATCATATCACTATTCATCAATAAGAAAACAACACATGTTAACTGTAATAATATCTGGATTATCTTAGAATATTATATTGAAGTTGACGATATATAATGTTGACGAGCGTATAATTACCAAACTTTTAGACAACATAGTTGACAAAAACTAAAATAATATTATCAATCCAATCAATAAGGTGATATTTGTAATTTATGAACGACTAATAAAAGAGATGAATGGTGACATTTACTATTAAAAATCTTAAAGAATTTTACACCGCTGTTATATTTGTCACAATTTCTTTCGTAAAAAAGTAGTTTACGTATTCGATTAAACAATTATTTTTGCATGTTCGAAAAAGAATTATTGTTAACAAAAAAATTAAGCAGCAAAAAAAATAAAAAGTCCAACAACAAATAATGACATATAGAGACGAAAAGAGCATTGAGTGCATTATTACATAAGCACATATTGATCCAACTCATTTTAATTTTAATGTTTTTTCACTATTTCGGAGTGAAAACATTAGGCTTATGCTAAAATACATTTCATAATTTTTAATCGTTATATGATTAACAAATTTAATTCTATCAACACCACACATTTAATACCTTTATACTTTTATGCTTTTTTTTATGCATAGACAGGATACGTATTAAATATGTAAATAATACAACACGATTATGAGACATTTTCGTGTGACAATAGCTAGTTATCCCGAGTTCAAGGGTGAAATTTCGAGTTTATTTCTTCAAAAATTTTATTGGAACCTTTTTAAAATAAGGATGACATTTGTAAATTTATACCGATTTTAGAATAATGTCGATGCATTAGACTTATTAAACATGTAAATAATACAGCAAAATTATGAGACGTTTTCGTGTGACAATAGCTAGTTATACCTAGTTCGAGTTTGAAATGTCGTGTTTATTTCTTCTAGTTTAATATTATTTGGGCTTTTCTGGTAGGCCTTGAATGTATTGGGCCTTTGGGCTTTGGCTTATTGGGCTTATTTCTAACCCTATTTCATAAAACTCTTCTTCTCCCCTTCACTGAAAACAACCCCAAAACTTCCTCTCCGATGCCGGAATTCGCCCATCTCCGCCGCGTAATTTTCTTCCGATCGGTGCTTCACGACTCCTTCCAACGCTCTACGAGGTCTATTTTCCCTTCAGGCCATGTAATCCACTCTAATTATGCAACCAACGCGCCGTGCTTACATGAAGACCGAAACAATTCCGGAGAAACGAGAGGAAAATGGTTCACTTTGCGTCCGTACACTCCGAAAATAAGCGGCGCATCATTAGGGAAAGCGATAGCCGGAAATAATTCCGGTGAAGCGGTGACTGAAACGACTGCGTTTAAGTGGATACTTCATTGCTGCCCGGAAATCCCTAGAAATCTTGTGCACAAACTATTTCGTTTGAGACAGGTTTTTATTTGAGCTTATTAATTCCTGATTTTGTGATCCAGTTTTTGTGAATTTGTGTTGTGTAATTGTTTTTTTATTGTTTGCTTGGTTGCAGGTTCGAAGAGAGTCCTCTGAAGTGGATAAAAATGGTGTTAAAAGGGTAACTGATACTGAAATCGTTTGCTTTGAGATTGGGAATTGTACATTTTTGTTCGATTTTAACATGTAATTTGTTGTCATGAAATTGGTGCAAGGTTTCAGCTAAGGATTTGATGCATTTAGGAGATAGAATCTTGCTTCCTAATTCAGTTCTAGCATTGCCCAATGAACCATCGAAAACAAATCACCGATACAATGAAGAAGAAGTGAACTTTGTTCGTAGCCTCGAGTTGTATAAGGTTATTCACTTTTACTGTGTTAGTTTGAATAGATATAGCTCAATCACAGTTTAGTAGATTGAGGTTTCTGTGGTTTTTGGATATAGGATGATGCCATTATTGTCATCAACAAACCTCCCGGATTGCCTGTTCAGGTTACCTACAGTTCATGTTCTTTTTCTCCTTTATTGCTTTCGATTCTTTTGCATATAAGTGAGCTAAAGTTTTTTGACTTAAACTTGTTCTAATAGGGTGGCATTGGTATCAAACTAAGCTTAGATGAACTGGCTGCAAGTTGTTTGAGTTATGACTACTCTGAGCCTCCTAAGCTGGTTAGTTCAATGAGTTCTGTTATCTGTTTGTTAAATGGAAATTTTTATGCTATTTATTTGATAGTCCCGCTGGATGGTCATGTATATTTGCATAAGAATAATAGTGTTCCCGCTTTTTTGTTGATTAGGTCCATAGACTTGACAGAGATAGTAGTGGCATACTGGTAATGGGAAGAACACAAACAAGTACTACACTTCTGCATTCTATCTTTCGGGAAAAGACCATTGCAGCATCAAATGATGTGAGTAACTTGGTGTGCTACTTTTCTTGTCTATTTTCTAGGTTGAATGCATCTAGATCCCCCAGAACTTGTCAATAATTGTTGCTCACCCCCTGAACTTCCGAAAGGTCCTCTCGCCCTCCCTCAACTTGTCGAAAGCGCACATCCAAACCCCGGAATGACACATGTCAACTTCTGTTTGGAGAGAAAAAAGACATCTTTTAAAAGTTTAGTCAATCAGAAACTGGCATGTGACATTTGGGGAGCAAATTGGTACCCTATTGTAAGTTAAAGGGGCCAACTTGTACATTTTTGCAAGTTTAGGGGAGCGAGAGAAACTTTTGAAAGTTAGGATGGTTAGTATATGTTGTTGTTTTGTTTATATCTTAATACCTAGCTCTTATATTCTTTGTTAAGGATATCGAAAACCAAAGAGGAATCCTTCAAAGAAAGTATTGGGCACTTGTTTTAGGGTCTCCAAGACGTCGACAGGGGTTTATTTCAGCACCATTAGGAAAGGTGAGGACAAATTTGATTCATAAAAGCAAAACTTTCTGTATCCTTTCAAGTAGTTTCTTAGCCATGAAACTTGTCTTGTCAATTCATTGCAAAAATTTCAAACACTATTGCTTGCAAGTAGTGGTGGACAATGGTAAATCCGATCGAATAACAGTGGTTGGGAATCCCAGCAACCCATCTTCTCAGCATGCAGTGACACGATATAGAGTAATCGAATCTTCTCATGGTTAGTATCAATTTGTTTTCAAAACCGATAATGAAAATTAAGAGATCCATAGTTGATGGAGTGGAATTTGACTAATATATATATATATATATATATATAGCTTCGAGTAAAGCTTTTGCCTTTCTGATAACTCGGGTCTTAGTGCAGGATACACATGGCTTGAGCTATCACCCATTACTGGTAGAAAACATCAGGTAACATAAAAACCAAAACTTCCCGCCTTAATCGTTTTCTTATTATTCTCTAGTATTTTCAACAACTCGAAACCAATTTCAGCTGCGAGTGCACTGTGCTGAAGTGTTAGGCACACCAATAGTTGGAGACTACAAGTACGGGCGACAAGCTCACAAGACTTGGGAGCCTTTTAACTCGCCTGAAAACCCGTTACATTATGAGAAGGTACTTCCTTTTGGCATTGACTTAAAAAGTGGAAGCATATCTGAAAAGAATCCCCGATTACACCTTCACTGCAAACAAATGGTTTTACCCGACGTGTCTCGGGCTTTGCGGGACCCACAAATGTCACCTGACTATGATTTTTCGGGTTTGAAAAGCATCGAGTTGGATGCTCCGATGCCTTGTTATATGCAGAGAAGCTGGGAGCTTTTGAGCTCTTGAATAATGTAAGTTTGTATTTTTGAATCAATATGTAAACCGAGGGCAAAATGAAAGATGGAGTTGGATTACTCGCTTGGCGAGCTTTCTTATACATTTATTGAATTCAGCCGTGTTTTTTTCGAGTTTGTTGCTAGAGGTGAAAAGCAGTTTCTTACAAAACTCGGATGACACGGAATGCGACACTAACTGTAAGTCATGAACAAGTTGGCTTCAACAAAGTCTAATTTTTGTTGGAATTTTACTTTGAGTTACTAGAGATTTGTTGGCACATTTAATTGAGGAACTAATTGGACATTAAGTGACTGTAATGAACAGTGAGAAAAGTGTTATTCACCATCAGTCAAGTTGGGAAATTATAGGAGGCCCGGGTCTAAAATTAAATTTTTGACCCACTCTTATAAAATTCTCATGTGGAGTGGTAGTTTGGTGATTAAAAGAGAAGTTAAGGTTAATTATAAAAAGAGTTGAACTAAAAAACAAGGGTAGGTCCAAAATTCAATTTTAAACCAGTACCACCCTATAATTTCCCATGAAATTGACATTCATAGATGTGACATTACATTGTATGATCTGGCTTCTAGGACAAATTTTATTTGATTTACTTTTGAAAATTTATCCAATATTTGTGTTTCAAATATTGGTAAAGCTTAATATAAGGACGAAACTTATAACTAATTTTAGTGAACTTTTGTCAAGCATTGAATCAACACGAAATATTTTCCTCATTTGATAAAAATCAGTACATGATTATGCTAATGTATAAGTTGTTTTATTTTTCTTATAAAAGCACGCATATTTTATTAAAGAAGCACTAAAGACATTACAAGATAAGGATCCAAGGAACTAAGCCACAAAAATACAACAACTAAAATGGTAGATAATTCCACACCAGGAATAAAAGAACCACAAAGGGTATAGGAGACTAAACCAAAAATAGCAAAATAGGAAAGAAACTAAAACAAACACAGGCAAATTTTGAGCCAATATCTGTAACTCTAAAAGCGAGCTACATATTCCATAAAATCTACAAAAAAGTACTCACAATAACATCATCAAAACCTCTCCAACTGGACCAACACATAGATTTGAGAAGATCCTTCCAAAAATATACAAATTTGTAGATCCACACCGTAATTTGTAGTTCCATTTTGCAAACTACAAATGAGTTTG
>CAOJBJ010788935.1:0-13026 GCA_948291685.1 Euphorbia celastroides
GTTAAACATTGATAGCATCTACATCAAGTGGCAACTATATTTGGTTGTGATGGGAATGTGGTCTTTTCTTTTGAGAACCCATCTTTGCTGTTGATGAAGACTGGTTACTTAGAAGTATGACATGATTCAGGTCAGTCTAGGTGGAAACATGAGTTCTCCTTTTGATAGTGATATCCCCATCAAGGACAATGTGTTTGTTGGAAGTGACTCACCAAAGTTAGAAGATCCGCCAAGTCAAAGATCCGACCCACTTCCAGGAAGGATTGAAGATAAACAAAATCTTGAACTTAAAATGGAGTAACAAAATCCGAGAAGTCAGAGTGCTAAGACAAGGTCCGGATTAGGAAGTTCCGGAATCTAGCAAAGAAGGAAAGGATCCAGAATCCATGTGGACAAAGGTGGATCCGGTCTAAAAAAAATTCAAAATTTCTAAGTGTGCGGGAGAAGATCAAAACCGGTCTCCAAGGAGTATTAAATGTTGTTCCACCAACTGTCAGACATTTAATGAAGGAAGAGGCACTAAAGGACAAAAGACAGCAAGTTGACAGTGACATAAAGTCACCAACCAGCCAACAACAGAGTGCGTGAAGCACACCGCAAATCAAAGGCTACTAGGAAGATCTTCAGACAACCAGAAATGTCTGAAATCCTATATTCATCTATTGGCGCACAAATCCCGAAATCAAACGGGCATGCGCCTAGACCAAACTTCTTCAACGATCAAGATTGATCCCTCTCCAACGGTAACTAACTCAGACCAACCTATAAAAGGAGGACATGGAGAACTGAAGAAGTTGTTGATCAACTGCTAAGAAAAGCAATCAAGAAGATATAGGATTAAACAAATACATGAGAGAACACCAAATTGTAATCTATCTGTTAAAGATAAATTTGTGAGAAAACAAATATAGAAGTTCTTCAATCGGGGTGATTGTAAGAACTGAGACTTAGCTCTAGGATCCGGTGAGTGATCTGGAGTGGTATATCCCTAGAAAAGGACTCAGTTGATCTTGGGGATAAGATCAATGGTATATCCTACTTCCGGATAGTACAACTTCTGGTGAGAGGACTCAGTTGGACTTGGGGATAAGTTCAATGGTATATCCTAGGAGAGAAGGGTGTTGTATCCGATAACAATTGTAACAGCTTGTCTTCTGCCCGTAAAGAAGACCACTAGTGGATTAAAGCCCATCAGGAGTTCTGGGGACTGGAGTAGGCGAGGCCGAACCAGGACAAAAACACTTGTGCAATTTAAATTTTAGTTCATTTATCTGTCTGCATCCGGAACCAACCAAGAGTCCGGATTCGAAGTTTTTTTAAATTGCAAATCAATCTATTTCCACAAAAAAGGATCATTCACCCCCCTCTGACCCTACTTGTCTATTCCCAAGGGACCAACAGTGTTGCATCATACACCTTATGTTCACTATAATAAACAAATTATGAATATCAAGTGTGTATTTGTACTGGACGTCATATTCTAAAACATGTAATTTTCTGTTAGAAGCGTTTTGGCTCAAAATGGAATAAAAATCTCATCAATTTCTGATTTTCCTACCAACAACCAATCAACCAAGCCTTAGTCCCGTGCTAGATGGGTCGACTATATGGATCATTTGACGCCATGAAGCTCTATCTTGAGTCAAATGCTCATAGGTGTTCAGCAATTACTTCTGTCTCTTTCTAACTGGATTGCCAATTGAATATGTATTATCAGTTACAGTTTTCTTGTGCTTAGTTCTTAGTTGAAATTATAGTTTATTTTCTTATGCTTGGCAGGTTATTGATGCATACGCGCTAATTGGAGATGTCTCTGGTCTTGCTGAGAAGATACAGAGCTACTTTATGCAGGAAGTTCTATCAGAAACTCACTCAATGTTAAAGAATATTGTCCAAGAGGTATGTTGGCGTCATGAAGATTAGTTTCCGTCTACTTGGCATCTGAGGAGTGCAATTTATATAATTATGGATAACTCATACATTTTTAAATTCGAAATCTCTTTCTTTATTCTGTTAGTGGCTGCTATGTTTCTTTTATTAACTTGGGTAGTATTTAGTTAACTGAAATTTAAGTGCTGGAAAATTAAATTCTGAATGTCATTATGGTATTATGAATACTGATACTGTTAAATGATAAAGTTTTTTGATAAACACAAAAATAGACAACTGAATATAATGAAACTATTAATAGTGCTAAATTGAAACTTTAGAGTCAAATGTTTTGGCTTATGAGGTTAAGTTTTTTTTGCTTGACTGAAAATTCTGAGCTGTCTTATGAAAAGAAGCTTACATAAGTACTTTTAAATATTAGTTTTAAGTGCCAAATTGGGTTATCAAAAGCCCACATAAACAGTACAATTACTGGGCCTTGCCTCTTTGAGCAGTCTGTTTACTTAATGGAATCTAACTTTTACAGGATCAAGAAGATCAAATAAATATTAGCAGGTATATTGCTACAGCAATCCCAAGTGTTGAGCATATAGCAGCCCTTTCAATGTGTTACCTTACATGTTTCCATTCCTTTCAGGCTTACCTATAGCGATCTATGTCTCCAGATACCTGAACCTAAGTTCAGACAGTGTCTTTTGAGAACACTGTCTGTCTTATTCAGGTTGATGTGTTCTTATCATGAAATCATGAACTTTCAGCTGGAAGATAAGGTATACTAATGTTTTTCTTATCTCTTGTTTTGTTTTGTTATTTGTTGCATTTTGTTTTTGGCCTTATCATTTCTATGTTGAGGCAGTGCCATTAGCTTCTTGTGCATGGTTGTATTGCATATTCATGAATCTAAAAACATGTACAAGCTTATCGTTATCTGCCAAAAGTTTTGCAGACCTGTCATATAGGGTTTTGGCAATATGTCTTTCAAACATCACAGTCCAGTCCTTCTACTCAACCTTAGCACTTAAATAATCATTTGTCTCTTGGACCAAGAAATGCATGCTTTTCTCTTTAAATGCATTGCTGGGTTACACTTACAAGTGATAATATGAGTGGAGAATATTGAAGCACACGAACTCTGTTGCAGGATTGGGCATCCCAAACATCAAACAATTTGGTTTCAAAAGGAAATGATGACTCAAGGATTTCTGAACAGGCCGAGGAAATTGATTCAGTTACAAGCATTTCTTCTGAGTCTAAAGGTGTCAATATCCGTGGCTCTGAACATATCAAGACAATGCCCACTGAGGAATCTCATACTATATCTGTAGCTGACCAAGTTCGGGTAAATGAGGTGAGGAATGATGGCGCCAGGGCATCAAGCAGCGGGTCTCCTTGGTATCATTTAAGGAGTGATGCTACGGCATTTGTTTCGCAAACCCTTCAAAGAGGAAGGAAAAATCTTTGGCAGCTCACAACAAGTCGTGTATCTGTGTTGCTTTCTTCTTCTGCAGTTGGTTCTACGAGCATTTACCAATTGTTGAAGAACTATGAAGATTTGAGCATATTTATCTTGGCCGGTGAAGCTTTCTGTGGAATTGAAGCGATTGAGTTCAAGCAGAAGTTGAAAGCTGTCTGTGAGAATTATTTTACATCATTTCATCGTCAAAATGTTTATGTGAGTTGCTATTGGTTAATTTATTTCCTGCTTTATTACTGTTGTGTAGAGAAGTGGTGCTGCTTATCATTTATTCCTTTTTCCTGTTGTCTGTTTACTATAATCTTCTTGAAAGGATTTCTTTTCCTGCTTCTGATGTTCTCTGTTATTTTATGCCTGCTTTCCGTTTTCTATCTGTTGTTCTCACATGTTATTGCATTTGCAATCTTGCATTTTCCTTCCTATCTCTTCTGCAGTTTTTGAATCTTGCTGTCTATCAGATATAATGGAGTTACTTCCAAAATATGGAGATTAAAATTTTGTTATGTTTACTGTATTAGGCACTTAAATTGGTTTTGGATCGGGAAAATTGGACGAAACTGCGACCTGATACAGTTCAAATGATCAGTTTTGCTGGGCTGGTTGGAGATGGGGCACCCTTGATTGTCTCATCTGTGGATTCCAAAAAAACCAGATTGCATCACTTTCATAAAGTATTGAACTCGTTTGAAAGTGCCAAGAAGAATGGTTTTACAAGTTGGGTTAGAAATGGAAACCCTTTTTTGGCAAAAATATTACACTCTTCGTCGAGTAGTAGTCCTTTTGTACCTCATGGATCATTTTCTGGTGAGTATGATGGGTCCATTAATTCTCAAGGTGACGCGGTGTCCCCTCAAAGTAGTGATGCCAATCATGGCAATGGAACTCTTGCTTCAGAAGATGAGAATGAAGATCTGCTTGCAGACTTTATCGATGAGGATAGTCAACTCCCAAGTCGAATTTCAAAGCCGAATCTTCCAAGAAGCAACTCTGTGCCCTGGAAAAATGATGATATAACATCACAAACTGGATCATCTGTATGTCTTCTAAGGTAAAATTCTCTGGTATATTTTTGCTTTCTTTGAATAGACAATGTAACAGTTTCGGGAAATGGTTAAACAAGTTTTATTCTTATATGTGTATTAGATCCATGGATAAATATGCAAGACTTATGCAGAAGCTGGAACTTGTGAATGTTGAGTTTTTTAAGGTATGCTCATATGTCAGATAAATATTTGGCTTCTTTTACACATTCATTCTTTCTTGGTTATACATTTATTTTCTCATAAGTTATTTTCCCTGATTCAGTATTCTATTTCAGGGTATATGCCAGTTGTTTGAAGTTTTTTTCTACTTTGTCTATGAAACCTTCTCTCTTCAAAAGTTTGGTTCAAATGGAAAAGTTCTATCGGACACTGTCAATTGTAAGTGGTTTATGTAATAATCGGATGCTTTATTGGATTCAGAAGTTTCTGCTTGAGACAAGCTGTACTTATTACCATGTTTTACATTGTTATTAGATCGATTGAAAAATGCTTTGTCCATAATATCTCAAGATTCTGAACAGTTGATAAAATCCCCATCAATATCGTTGTCTTCATCATCCTCAAGTGCATTTATGCATGCAGATTTAACACCTACAGCTCCTCAAAGTTCTTTTGGTCTCAAGGTATCTGGCATTCTTGTGGAAAATATTTATTTATTTGCTGGTTGATCATATTTTCTTGCATGTCTTATAAAAGATTAGAATTTTATTAGTTTCTTTCTCTGTTTCCCTTTCGTTGTGGGCCTACAACCATGGAACTGGTTTCCATATATTTCATGTTTGTTAATGGTAATGTGAACTGCACTCAATGCAGATGCATATGAACACATGAGGCTATTAGGTGATGTGCTTTAGTTTGTGAACATGTTCGTGTCGATTGATAGGAAGTAAACATGTGCTTTAGTGCCTTGAATGATTTCACAATTGTGTTGCAGGAAAGATGTGCTGCTGCTGATAATATATCTCTTGTTGCTCGAATATTGCACAGATCTAAAAGCCACCTTCAGTCGTTGCTGCTTCAAAATAATCCAACTGTAGTAGAGGACTTCTATACAAACCTGGTACGTCTCATTTTGGGTATATGGTGTCAGCCTTATATGTAATGTAAAAACCTTGGTAGTTGGTTCAACATCTCTATTTATGTAGAGAACTCAAAGACAGTTTCATTTATCTGAATAGTTAGAACATAGTTTTTAGGTGTAGGGTTTTTGACTATGAAAAACCATGCTCTTGTGTGGATGCATGCAGGGTTGTGCTCGCCTGAATTGTTAATTTTAATACTACTATTTTACTATCTTTGTTCTTTTTTAATGGTCACTTTTTGCAACTTTTCATTGTTCTTTTGTTATTTGTCTATTAGATTATCAATACATTTTTTATCATTCTTTACCCAATTTACCCTTACATTAATGATGAGAGAGATTAAATACTGATGAAATTATTAGTTGATATTTACTAAGAAAGAGACTTTTGTGATGAACAAATTAGTCATTTTGGTGGTATAATAAATGTTATACCGGTTTTGATGAGTTAGTTAAAACCAACTATTAAAAAAGAACTTTTGCTGTGATTTTTAATAAATTGGAAAATGTTTTTTTTTCGTGTTGATTGAGTTTCATATTTTCATGTGAAAGAAATCTCATTTTTGTACAATAGTGAGGCTCCTTTTTGTGGCTAAACAAATTTGTGTAACAGGTGGATTCTGTTCCAGATCTTACTGAGCACATACACAGGTCAACTGCAAGACTATTTCTGCATATTGATGGGTATACTTTCTTTTGGTTCATCTTTTCATTTGTATGTTATGATGACAATTTCCTTGCCAATGGCTGTTTTTAGTTGATTTTATTTCATCGTGTCACATGGGAACTTTATGTAATAGTTAAACTCTGATTTGCAGGTTTGTTGACCGGATTGCTAATGCTAAATGGGAAGTGAAAGAGCTTGGACTAGAGCATAATGGGTAAGCCACACTGCTTTCATTCATTGGTTTCCAAGATATATCTTATTGTTAAAATCTTCATAAGTAACTATGCATATGAATAGGTATGTAGATTTACTGTTGGGAGAATTCAAGCACTATAAAACAAGGCTTGTTAATGGGGACATTCAGAAGCAGGTAGTGATCGGTTCTTCAAAGTGCCAAGTCACTTATGTTGCTTGTCACTCTGTTTTGGTAACTTGTTTGAAGTATGATTGTATTCAGGTTCAAGACCTCCTTTTGGAATATGGTCTCGAAATAGTGGTTGAAACGCTGGTTGAAGGTCTATCACGGGTCAAAAGGTGCACTGATGAAGGCCGGGCTCTCATGTCATTGGATCTCCAGGTTTCCCATTAATCCACTCTGGAAAAATATTTTAAGCTCTGTATTTTGCAGCTTTCTTTAATGGTATCTACAACTCATTCAGGTTTTGATCAATGGTCTCCAACATCTAGTTTCCATGAATGTGAAGCCAAAATTCCAAATCGTTGAAACTTTCATTAAGGTATAGGCTTCACTGCATTTAAATCTCATTCTGGTTAAACCAATCACTGATGATTGTATATTACCATTTCTTTTACTAATTGGAGTTATCGCCTTTTTCAACTCAAACAGGCTTACTACCTTCCAGAAACCGAGTATGTCCACTGGGCTCGTGCTCACCCGGTAATGCCTTGTTTACAACTTTGCATTTTTAATTCAATTTATTTGAGTAAATTCTTTTTTTTTTTTAAATCGACCTTTTATTTGGTGCAGGAGTATACAAAGAGTCAAATAGTCGGCTTGATAAACCTTGTTGCAACAATGAAAGGTTGGAAGAGAAAGACGAGGCTGGAAGTCTTAGAAAAGATTGAATGATGGGCAGTGCTCTTTCTTTCCCTTGAATTTTTGTTTTTATTGATTTTGTGAGCTATGTATTATATTGAATAAAGTTTTCAACCCCTGGTTATTATAGGTTTGTATATTATGTAAAATATGTGTGATTTTCCCAATGTGGGCATGCCAATTGTAATTTCGGATCACTTTTCATGTGAAATAATGAGTTAATAGGAAAGTCCAACCACTAATCTATGTGAACTTCTGTGTTTGTAATTGATGTACTGGATGGTTAAATTGATGTTCAATTTACTAATTATGTAGAAGTCATATTTAGTTCTCAGTTGCTAAATGTCACAGACATGGTTGTTAAATCGAGATACGTATCGAGATTTTTATGAATTGTGTATCGAGTATCGTAACATGTCCTAGTCAAATTAGTGTGAAAGGCAATTGTAATGTGAGAAAACATACATATTGATTTAATAATATATAAGTAAACAGGTGTCAAGACATTTACAGGTGTTAGTAAAAGAAATTGCACACATAATCAATTGATTGACTTAAAGAGTAGACTTGCGACATTCCATTGACTTTCTAATATTCACTTCTCTTTCTACTATTTATCTTCTCTTCAGACGACAATTGCCACTTCAGAGCAGATTCTATTTCCGTTTTCGAACCAATCTTCTCTTCTTCTATAGATTGCACTCAACTAGAGTTTTAAAGTTTAATTCTTTGTTGTTCTTCAGCATATTACAGGTATTTAAAGTTACCATTTCAGTGTTATAGAACAAATTAGGAAGATTTTGGTTATGTGAAGAGTCCTAATTTGTGTTGGATTGCATCAAAATGGGAAAAGTAGACGTTTGAATTGTGAAGATGTTGAATAATGGCTCAAGATGCAGATTGTTTTTTTTTTGTTTTATATTTACGTTGAATGCTTCAAATCAGTTAGGATATTAGGATATTAGCTTGTTGAGATAAGAACAGATTTCTTATTTTTAGCTAGTTAGTTTTGTTTTTGTTAGTATAAAGTGTGCTGCTGGTTATCAAAATAGATCACATCAGATTCTTTACTTTTACGTTCTCTGCAATTTTACTCTTTCTTTCATCAACATTTTTTTCATAATCAATAAATGCCATCAGTGATACCAGAGTCCTATTCTTACGGGACCTGAAATCAAGAATTGATTCCTTAATCTTTTCACTCTTCTCCTATGGCTTCATTTGAAACTCCATTTACTGCATTAGTACCATCTATCTTTAATGGGATAGGATATCATATATGGATAGCAAGAATGGAGGCTCATTTGGAAGCCAACGATCTCTAGGAAGCTGTTTAGGAGGAGTATGAAGTTCCTTCATTACCCTCAAATCCAACCTTGGCCCAAATCAAAATGCACAAAGAGAAGAAGTCGAGAAAATCAAAGGTAAGAGCTACGTTGTTTGATGCAGTCTTGCCTGAATTTTTTTTTAGAATCATGACAAAGAAATCGGGTTATGAAATCTGGAATTACTTGAAGGAACAGTTTGAAGGAGATGAAAGGATTAAAAGAATGCGAATTCAGAATTTGATCAGAGAGTTGGAGCTTCAAGGAATGAAAATTTTTGAGAGGGTATAATATTACTCTGACAGATTGTATGAAATTGCAAACAAAATCAGATTACTTGGTTGTGACTTTCCTGATTCTAGACTAGTTCAAACAATCCTTGTGACCTTGCCTGAAAAGTTTGAAGCAACCATTTCCTCGTTGGAAAGTACTAAAGACATGTCAACTATTAGTTTGACATTTTTGACGAATGCTTTGCAGGTCCAAGAGCAGAGAAGACTAATGAGGGAAGAAGGCGCAGCGAAAGGCACGGTGGAAGGCGTTCTTCAAGCAAAATTAGAAAAACAGAAAGCTTGCCCACATTGTAAGAAGACAAACATCCACCTTACAAGTATTGGTGGAGACCGGATGTTAAATGTAACCGATGTGGACAAATCGGTCACAGAAAGAAAGTTTGCAGAAAGCATAAAGAAACCAATACAATCATGAATACTCAACAAATTAAGAAGGAGATGTTTTAGCTACGACTAACGACAAATGACCAACAACCAATGTCCAATACCATGAATTTGAATCTGCAATGCTTGATCCAAGAAGGAGTGTTGAATAATGGCTTAAGATGCATATTTGATTTTTTCTGTTTTAGATTTACGTTGAATGCTTCAAATCAGTTAGGATATTAGCTTGTTGAGATAAGATCAGATTCCTTATTTTTAGCTAGTTAGTTTAGATTTTATTAGTATAAAATGTGTTGTTGGTTATCAAAATAAATCACATCAGATTCTTCACTTTTACTCTTTCTTTCATCAACATGTTTTTCCATTAGTAAATGTCATCAGAAGGAAAAGTCTGTGCATGAATTGCATGAATCGGCAGAATCGACCGATTCAGCACCGATTCAACCAATACATCCACCGATTCTCAGCATCCTGCTATTCACCCAAAATACGTATCTTTATTAGGCTTTATGGTATTGTATCATAAGATACGAATCGGGTATCGTACGATATTGATAACTATGGTCACACGACTTAAGTGTGGTTGCTAATGCAAATAAGATGAAGGGGTACTTCTATTCACCAAGATTAAAGGGTATTTGTAGTGGATGTCTTTTTTTCTCCTTGTATTTGTTTTTGTCCTTTCCCCTTTGTTTTTATTTTTTCCTTTTTTTTCTCTTATATTTATTTTTGTCCTTTTCTAATTAGTATACCATGGTTAGTATAAGTATACTAGTATTTTTTTTTAAAATACCAAGATTAGTATACCAGGTATACTTCTCACATATGGCCGGAATCTTGTCGGACATTGTCGTCGACGTCCCGTCAAAACCGCCGTCGAACATCACCGCCAAATCCTGTTGTTTCCAGCGATCCTCGCCGCCTAGATCTCTTCGTTCAAACCCGTCACCGTCCAGATCTCGCTGTTCTCGACCCAAACCAGATCTGCCGTTGTCCTCCATCACTAACCAGATCCCGCCGCCCGCTGGAGAGCAAAACAGATCTCGTTTGAAAAAAAACGAACCAAAAACATAAAAAAGAAGACGACGGGAGGCGGAGCTGAGGCGGATGACGATGACGATGGAAGGTGGAGCTGAGGCGGATGACGACGATGACGGGAGGCGGGGCGGCGAAGCTCGCCGAAAAACATGGAGAGATGGGGGGAGGTTTTTTTTTGTTGTTTTAGTTTTTGAAGAGGACATTTATATAAAGTGAGAGGACATGGGCTAAAACCAATAGACTTTTTAGGACATTTGTTTGTTTTCCTCAAGACTAAACTTGCTCAACGTTTCCGTAGTCCGCCTAGGCCCTCTGTATTCCGGTCGAGTTTGGATAATGTATGTTAATTTTAGTAAGACCTGGCTTGAACCCATAAAAACTCTATGCCATGATGGGTTGGGTTTGGGATTTATGTCAAATACAAGTATGGTCCTGACAAATGTGCACATTGTTTACCTAAATAAATTAATGTGAAATAAATACAACAAATCAAAGATTAGCATGTGATTTTGATATATACTTATATGATAATTTGTCGTATTTCCATAGCTTATTAGTATAAATTTAACTTTGGTTTTATAAAATTTATAAGTTTTTATTTAATGTGAATTTGTCGTTTAATTTTTTTAATTGAAGTTTATTTTAAAAAATAGAACTAACATGTTATGATGGCCGACTTAAGTCGGGTTTGGGATGACATTCCAAGCCCAAGCTCAACCCAACCAAAACTTGCATGTATATTATATGAGTTTGGATTAGGTTTGGGCAGATTTAGAATTCAATGTAGGCGTAGGATAGCTAATTTAAAGGCTTGATGCATCGCGACCATTCTCGAGTTGTCCCGTTTTGCCCCTTGCCCCCCTGAATTTTCAAGTGTGCCTCTCACCCCCCTCAACTCGTAAAAAACGTACCTCTCACCCCCCTCTAGAGAACTCGACCAATCTCACCTTGGAGCGTGCAACATACGCGCGTCACGTCAGCTTGGTTTGAAAAGTCAAACCAGTAAGCTTTTGACACGTGGCATCCTATTTTAAAAAAAATAAAAAAATCAAAACGTTGAGGTATCGATTCTGGGTTTCGGGTTCTTTGTTGCTGACGAGATTAGGGGAGTTGAGGTATCGGATCTGTGGTAAATCAAGAGGCGTTATCCGGTGAACTGTATTGGATGGCGGGTTTTGGACGGGAAATAGGAATTTGGACAATTACCGGCAGGTTTTGGACGAGAAATGGGGATCCGAACAGTCACTGGCGGGTTTTGGACAATCACTGGCGGATTTTTTATAGAAAATCGGGGTTCAGACAGTCACCGACGAGCTTTGGACGGGTAATCGGGATTTGGACAGTCAACGTCGAATTTTGAACGGAAAATCGGGATTTAGACAGTCACCGACGAGTTTTGGATGGAAAATTTGGATTTGGACAGTCACCGGCAAGTTTTAGACGGAAAATTATATCGGTGTGGCTTCCCGGTGAACTTTTTGGCGAGTCACTCTCCTTTTTTTTTTTAAAAAAGCCACATTAGCGCCACATCAGTAGCAAGGGCCTTGGAGATGCGTTTCAGACAAGTTGACAGGGGGGGCGGGACGCGAGGGGAAAAACAGGACAACTTGAGGATGATCCCAATGCATTAGACCTAATTTAAATGATAAACTAAAAAGAGAAATTGTACATAAAAATTTAATAAAGACATAGACATGACCGATATGACCGTTTATGTATTAGAATATTAGGTAAAGGATTATAGAGTCAAAATATAGATGAAAATCATATAGTTTTTTAAGTATAAATATTTAAAATTAAAACTTATGAAATGTCTATTATGCCTAAAATATATGATGTTTGTGGTATAAAGTATTTAAAAAATTATTCGAATCTGTTCATGAGCTTTCAAGCCAAAGCTCAAAAAACTCGGCTTGACTTAATAATATCTCTAACCAATCTCAAACTTGAGTCGAGCTTTATTGAAGCGAGCTTTGACCGAATTTTAATTGAGCCGATTTCTAAATGCTCAAGAACTGCTCCTCTCGATTACAACCCTAGTCATGATACAAAGAGATGATTGTCAACTATTACGTCTTCTTTGATTTATGGAGAATAACTTTCTATTTCTTTTTCTTTTTGTTATTTTGCATAACAATGATTAGTTACTTATATAATAATTTTTACAAAAGAATAGATATTCCATGCAAAGTGAAATAGTACTTTTGTATTTTCCAACTATCATTGAATAATTGATTTGGCCAAATGGATGTCCCAAAAGTTGAGAAAAATTTATACCACCCAAATTTTTATGTTGATAAATAACTTTCCTAATTGGTTAAAAAGTGTAACATAACTCTCTCAACTAAAATATGGAAGACATGTTTAGCAAGTTGAAAGTAATTGTTGGACCAGTCTCGCTGATACCGAGAGCCACGCTGAAGGGATAGCTCGCTGAAGGTAGTTTTGCTCTGGCTTAAAGGAACTCTCAGCGAAAAGAGTCCGTCAACAAAGCATATTGGAGAAGCTCACTGAGAAGAATGCCGCTGAGATGGATATACGCGCTGACAAGCAATTAGTTTTGTCTTATGTCCATATGTCTAGTTCCGACAAGAATTACATCGCATTTAATGCGGTCTAAGGAAAAGACAAGCACGCATTTAATGAACTCTGAAAAAGTAGGAGGCGGGAAGGAAAACACGGAATGGCGCTCCTGACACCCAGGAAACGCGCAGTACCTAATTCCGGCAAAAAGCAACCTTGATAACTGCTACACCAATTAAAATCCAACAACT